>JAJOOE010007303.1:0-43802 GCA_036250405.1 Solanum raphanifolium | reverse complement strand
GTCCCTATTTCCCGTTAATTAATGTTGAATGTACTTCCGCGACCGATGAAATGTGATGACAAGTTTGAGAGGCTTGTTTGGGGTTCCTTCGGGTTCCTCATTCGCCATGTCACGTCTAGGCCCTAGGCTTGGGTCGTGACATCACCATTCATTAACTTCATTAAAAACACCTTCATTCATTAGACACAAGATCAACATTCTTCATGAACATGATCATAATAGTCCATTTATTACATTAACATTATAAGGAACACATAATGACTCCTCTCAAATGCCCACTTGTGCAATGCATATATGGCGTCCCATTCCACCACCCAAACTAAGTAGTACATCCTCAATAAACCAGAGTTCATTAAAATTATTATGGGGGTAAGCCTTAGCCGACATAGACCATGAGAGCTTCACATGGAATTCCGATGTCACCCTCACCGGATAAGGAATCCTATTTGCCTAAGGTAGGACTATTGTTCTTTAGCCTTAAGTGAATTCCACTAGCTAGACCTATGTGGGCACATAGTTATGGGATAGGGGGATTGCATCTAGATACCCCGCCTCAACTTATGGATGAGCATCCATCCCAAGAGATTGCTACTAAGTACCCCACCTCAACTCTCGGATGAGCACCCATCTCTAACCATATCCACTCAGTGGTTAGCATTATTCCCTATATAGTACATTACATTCATTACATTAGTTCATTATGGTATAAAGGATTGCTACTAGATACCCTGCCTCAACTCCCAGATGATCATCCATCCTAAACCCAACATTCACTAAGACGGGATATAGGGATTGTTACTAGATACTCCGCCTCAACTCCCGAATGAGCATCCATTCGATCCCATATTCATTCATTGTAAAGCTCATAGATTCAAATATGAGAATAGCCTTTTACCTAAGAAGCCTATTTCATTCATTAGAGTACAATTGAGACTCAACATTTATTATCATTATCATTTACCTTTCTTCCTTCATTCATTCATTCATGTGTGTGTGTGTATGTGAGAATAGCCTTTCACATAATTACCATCATTCACAAGTGTTAATAGAGAGATACCATTCAATCCTAACACAATTAGCTTCTAAACAAGATCATCTTTCATTTATTTGGATTACACACATGCTTCACATCACATTCATATATATTCAACATTATGATAATACTTCAATTCATCAAGTTATGCCTTCAAGGCCATGATCACAATGTACATGATAAGTAAACACCTCCACCTTTCAAGTGAATCAATATACAAGTAATTAAACACCTCCACTTTTCAAGTGGATCAATATACAAGTAAGTAAACACCTCCACCTTTCAAGTGGATCAATAATCCAAGCACAATTCTACATTCACATGAAATTAGGTCAAACTTGCCCTTTCAAGGCCATGATCACCAATACTCAATTCACCAAGAATTCACCATAATTAGACATAGATAATGATACAAATCAATAATCTAAAACAATCTAAGCATCAACCCATCATCATTCATTCATAATCAAATAACCCACTTCATAAGGCAAAATTTAGGAATTTAGAGAAATCATTGGTTCATAGAGTTTTTCATCTTAATATCATCCATTAAACATCAATACAATCACATTTTATCAATTGAAAACGTTTGATGCAAGAACTCATGAGATTGAGTGAAATCCTAACCTTTTGTGATTTGAAAACTTCTTTGAATTAGCTCCTTGAATGGAAGATTAGATAAGGATCAAAGCCACCATACCTATTAGATGAGAATCCACGAAATCATTTTGAAAAGTTTTGAAAATCATGATGAAATTGACCTTGGATACTTGAAGTCTTCAATGGAGTTCTTAGAGAGAAAGTGGTTTGAGAGGGAAGGGTTTTTGATTTGGGAATTTGAAGAATGAAATCTAAATTAGCATTTTATTGTTTTAATACCCTTAAAATATGTTACTACACCTAAAATAACCGTCCATGCACTTTAAAAGACTTGGGGTGAATTTTCCAATTCACCCCCACATTGGCCGTGTACATAACAGTAAGTACGTGCCAATCCACGAGCCACCATCCACGGACCGTGGATGAATTGATGGCTCCGTGCTGTGCATCCGTGGATTGGGTCAGTGACCTTCACTTGGGGGTCTTACACAGGCCTGATCCACGCCCAAGACCCACGAGCCGTAGATTGATCTACTGGCCGTGAATGGGTCTCGTGAATTAAGCTGTTTTGACATCTTTTGGGCAGATGTTGGGGTTCTCCTCAAGGCACCTTGGGTGGTCCTTGGGGAGTCGTACCTGGACGTTTGAACCCTAAACATGTCATTCTAAGTACGGGAGTCATCACTATGAGTTTTAACCCTCATACCACACTCCAAAACTCCACTACAAGACACTTACAACACAGTAGTTCAACTTACTAGTTTTCGGGCGTTATAGTCGTATCTTGATGCTTAACCCCTAAGTTGTTCAACAATGACTCAGAATGACATAAAACATCATCGAAACTCAAGGCAAACACAAATGAATACCCATTAGGCTCTAGTTTCACAAGTTCGTTACATTATCCCGCACTTGGGAACATCTGTCCTCGAATGACACTTAAAACACATTAACGGGGTAAGTACTGAAGACTAGAAGTCCATAATAAAGCATGCAATATCAATATAAATGCATAAACATAGGAGGAAACATCAACTCCACATTAACAACTTCAATACAATACAAGCAAGTAGGAACTACATCTACAAACTCATGCATCAAGACTTCACATTTCTCATTACATTGGAGGAACTTCCTTCTCCAAATCCCATCATGCTCATTACAACATCATTAGGCACATTATGCAATTACCTTAAAAAAAAGCACAATTAAGCATGTTCAACATTTATCCTCATGAAGCCTATAGACAATTCATATCAAACGAACATCAACATGAGGAACATAAATCATGAAAACTCATTTTCTCATTTAGATGAGAATTCAACTAGAACATGCATAACATAAGGAGAACATGGAAAAATCTTATCCACACAAGACTCCAAAACATGAACAATCTACTAGGAATTCTTGGTTTAAAGCTCGAATAAGAATAGAAGGAAAGAGATAAGGATATCAGCACTCACCACAACCTTACTACTCAATGTACCATCCCCCACTTAAGGGTAAGCCCAACTAAGGTCAACATAAGACAACATAAGAACTTCAATAAGACATCACAATTCTAAGAAACTATCAACTTACCGATATCATCTGGATTAGCTCTCTTGTCCTTGTTAGCTTGAAGCACATAGAAACGGTTTCTCTTTGGAGCATTAGGATCCGAGCCATCACGAGAAGCTTGGTTGGCCTCTTTCCCTTTTGTCGAAAGTGTTGGGCAATCCCTCATCTTATGACCCTTCTTCCCATACCCAAAGCACCCATTCGTGCCGGCAAGACACTTACCTAAATGTTTCTTCCCACATGTAGCACATCTAGACCTTTCAAATGAAGAACCACCTCCATTCCCTCCTTGAGGTTTAGGGTTAGACACCCTCTCATTGTGGACCATAGAAGAATCTTGGTTGTAGTACCTCTTTTTGGACCTAGGTTGACCTTTTTCATCCGGCCTAGCCCTCTTGAAATACCTATTCATTTTCCTATGCTTTGCCTCCTCAATTTGTTGAGCATATATCATGAGCCTAGAGATATCCATATCATGATGGAGCATTGCCGTACGACATTCTTCTTCAACCAAACCGGACACCCCCATTACAAAATTATTCATCCTAGCACTAGAATTTTCCACCAAGGTTGGAGCATACTTAGAAATTTGGGTGAACATTAGAGAATACTCCTTCACACTCATACCCCCTTGACGGAGGTTCATGAATTCCACCAACTTTTGTTGCCTCAACTCCAAGGGGAAAAACCAATCAAGAAAGGCCGTCTTAAACACTCCCCGATCAACTGGGCCCGCTCTTACATGTCTCTCATCTCTCCATTACTCAAACCATACTTGGGCTACGTCTTTCAATTGATAGACGGCTAGCTCCGCCTTTTCTCTAGAAGATACACCCATGGCATCCACCACTTTGAACACTTCATGTATGAAGCCTTGGGGGTCTTCATCTACTTTAGAGCCATGGAAGGTAGGGGGATTCATCCTTGTGAAATCCCTAATTCTAGAAGCGGGTGTGCTTGCATTGGGGTTCACTTGAGGTCTAACTTCTCGGTTAGATTGGGTCGTTAAGGCTTGAGCTTGAGTGGTGACAACTTGGTCTTGAACCGTCATGAGTTGGGTCAAATTGTGGAAGACAACTCTTATCTCCACATTAGACATGGCCCCTTCATCATTAGGAGCTTGGCCACCTTGAGGGCCTTGAGGGGGAACCTCCTCATTGACATTCTCATCTTCTGTCCTCCTTGCATTAGCCCTTCTCGTATTCATAATCCTATAAACACAAGAAAAGGATTAGGAAATACACTTATAGAACTAACCTCTAAGGCATGACTTCTAGAATAATGAAAGGAGTGTAACTTTCTAACGTCCTATAGCCTCTCACTCATAGATGTGTTGTGACCCACACCGATGAACAAGACTCTACTAGACGTGGCTTGTGAGACATCAACCCTAAAACCATTCCCAAAACCTTATGCTCTGATACCATGTTTGTCATGACCCGAGAGAACCCCCTAGTCGTAACACAGCGTATTCGACCCCGATGGGGTCTTTTACAAGCATCATAGCATTCATTCATTGCATAGGTAATAAAAATAGTGCGGAATTAAAACTTTTCTTAATAAATCAAACAATCGAAAAGTCATTTATAAAGCAGCGAAATACTAAAGTTTCACATGGCCATCTTAGACAAAACTTTATACAAGATAGGGTCATGGCCCTTTACAATCGAAGTCTTAACAATAGTCTAAAATGTAAAAGAACTTGAAACATGAAAAGGCCTTGTCCTCGGTCTATGAGGACATACCCAAAAGATGTCTTGCAAGATGTTTATTCCAAGTTCCAACTAGAGAGATCCACTTAGTTACCACAACCAACACTTGTAGTAAAAACATAGAAGAAAAATGTGGTTAGTACATAAAGTACTAAGTATGATAGCCATGCAAAACATGCTCAAAATGGACATTTGTTTGAAAGACACGCTTTTATGCTATTTTGGTAAAACTTCATGAGATACAAGTATAAGAGTCATAATACTCAATCATAACCAACATACAAGTCATTTATCACAATAGAGACATGTTCAACATATATAACCCATTACCTTTACATAACCCTTCACTTAAAGAAACCCTTAGGCCATACCTTGTGCAATGTATGGATATCGTCCCATATCACTATCCATACCAAGGCACCACCCTAAGGTCACAAAAAGTGAACTTGCCATTCAACCTTTCCACCTTCAACACTATACATTCATAAAGACATTAACATTATTTAAGACATGATCATCACATAAGGACCATCACCTAAGATAACTCTAAGTCACACTTGTTCAATGTGTAAGTAGCATCCCATACTACTACTCAGCCTAAGTGCTCCTTTGAATTCACCATAGACTAGGCACATTCATTCTCAACAAGTAGTAACAAGGAAGTAACTCATGCATATATACAATCCAAGTATAGCATGCATTCTTTCATTACATATATAAACATTCAAGTCAACATTCATTAATTTCATTAAGAACACCTTCATTGATTAGACATAAGATCAACATTCTTCATGAACATGATCATAAGAGTCGATTTATTACATTAAAATTAGAAGGAACACACCATGACTCCTCTCAAATGCCCACTTGTGCAATGCAAAGATGGCGTCCCATTCCACCACCCATACTAAGTAGTACATCCGCAAGAAACCATAGTTCATTATCATTATTATGGGGGTAAGCCTTAACCGACATGGACCATGAGAGCTTAACATGGAATCCTGGTGTCACCCTCACCGGATAAGGGATTCATACTTGCCTAACGTAGGAGCATTGTTCTTTAGCCTTAAGTGGATTCCACTAGCTAGACCTATGTGGGCACATAGTTATGGGATAAGGGGATTGCTTCTAGATACCCCGCCTCAACTCACGGATGAGCATCCATCCCAAGAGATTGCTACTAAGTACCCCGCCTCAACTCCCGGATGAGCACCCATCTCTAAGCATATCCAATCGGTGCTTAGCATTCCATAGAGGTCATTACATTCATTACATTAATTCATTATGGTATAAATGATTTCTACTAGATACCCCGCCTCAACTCTCGGATGAGCATCCATCCTAAACCCAACATTCACTAAGACGGGATATATGGATTGTTACTAGATACTCCCCCTTAACTCCTGGATGAGCATCCATCCCATCCCACATTCATTAATTAGAAAGCTCATAGATTCAAATATGAGAATAGCCTTTCACCTAAAAACCCCATTTCATTCATTAGAGTACAATCGATGATAACCTTTGAATAGACTCAATATTTATTATCATTATCATTTACCTTTCTTCCTTCATTCATTCATTCATTCATGTGTGTGTATGTGAGAATAACCTTTCACATAATTACCATCATTCACAAATGTTAATAGAGATAAAACATTCAATCCAAACACAATTAGCTTCTATACAAGATCATCTTTCATTCATTAAGATCACACATATGCTTCACATCACATTCATATATATTCAATATTATGACAATACTTCAATTTATCAAGTTATGCCTTCAAGGTGATGATCACAATGTACATGATAAGTAAACACAACCACCTTTCAAGTGGATCAATCTACAAGTAAGTAAACACCTCCACCTTTCAAGTGGATCAATAATCCAAGCACAATTCTACATTCATATGAAATTAGGTCAAACTTGCCCTTTCAAGGCCATGATCACCAATCCTCAATTCACCAACAATTCACCATAATTAGACATATATAATGATTCAAATAAATAATCTATACCAATCTAAGCATGAACCCATCATCATTCATTCATAATCAAATAACCCACTTCATAAGGCCAAATTTAGAAATTTAGAGAAATTATGTGTTCATAGAGTTTTTCATCTTTAAATAATCCATTAAACATCAATATAATCATAGTTTATCAATTGAAAATGTTTGATGCAAGAACCCATGAGATTGAGTGAAATCCTAACTTTTTGTGATTTGAAAACTTCTTTGCATTAGCTCCTTGAATGGAAGATTAGACAAGGATCAAAGCCATCATACCTATTAGATGAGAATCCACGAAATCCCCTTGAGAATCTTTGAAAATCTTGATGAAATTGACCTTGGAAACTTGAAGTCTTAAATGGAGTTCTTAGAGAGAAAGTAGTTTGAGAGGGAAGGGATTTTGATTTGGGAATTTGAAAAATGAAATCTAAATTAGCATTTTATTTTTTTAATACCCTTAAAATATGTTGATACACCTAAAATAACCGTCCATGTACTTTAAAATACTTGGGGTGAATTTTCCAATTCACCCCACCTTGGCCACGTACATGACAGCGAGCAGGTGCCAATCCACGAGCCACCATCCACGAACCATGGATGGATTGACGACTCCACTCTGTGCATCCATGGATTGGGTTAGAGACCCTCATTTGGGGTTCTTACATAGGCCTAATTGACGCCCAAGACCCATGAGCCGTAGATTGATCTACTGGCCGTGAATGGGTCTCGTAAATCAAGCTGTTTTGACAGCTTTTGGGCAGATGTTGGGGTCCTCCTCAAGGACCCCTTGGGTGGTCCTTGGGGATTCATACCCAGACGTTTTAACCTTAAACATGTCATTCTAAGTACGGGAGTCATCCCTATGAGTTTTAACCCTCATACCACATTCCAAAACTCCACTACAAGAAACTTACAACACACTAGTTCAACTTACTAGTTTACGGGAGTTGTAGTTGTATCTTGATGTTTAACTCCTAAGTTGTTCAACCATGACTCGGAATGACATAAAACACCATGGAAACTCAAGCCGAACACAAATGAACACCCGTTAGGCACTAGTTTCACTAGTTCATTTTTAGGATCGTTACACCTACAACCTCACCTAATGTTCAAGTATGCTTAGCCTTGAATGTCAAGTTTGCGAGGAAAGGGAGCAGTTGCCGAATTGCTGAGCAGATCGGCGAAGCATCACCATATCGCCCAATAATTCAAAACGTGAAGATGCTGAAGGCAAAAGCGAAAATGCGAGGTACCAGACCAAAGGGCGGATCGCCCAGTAGTTCGACAATCCCGACTAACTGCCTAGTGGATCCTTTGCAACACACTTTTTGAAAGCTATAAATACCCGCTTAAATCTGTAGCTTATTATCAAGCTGTTGGAGAACTAAGTTTTAGAATAGAACCTTTTTTTACATTTTTGGAGACATTGTTCTTGAACCTTGAAGATTCAAAGGGTTTCAACTCCAAGAAATTGGAAGTGGGTCCTCAAGAATCTTCATCCTTGACATGTTTAAAGACTTTATTTATCGTACCCATTTGATGGTAACACCTTTTGGTATCGATTTTTATCTCTTTTTCATGTCTAGCTAAAACCCCGATTCTTGGGGTGTGATTTTGTGAATATGGGTTAGATTATCTGTTGGGTCTTGCTTATTGACGGTTTATTTGTTGTTTAAATGTGATTTTGTTTAGTAGTTGTGTATGAACTTAACGGAATTGTAGTTGCAAATACGATTTCATCTTAGTGTTTTTGGCTTGCTCGAGAGAGAGGTCATAAAACTAAGGCTACTAGGTTGATAGCCGGTGGTATTGGGTCGACATGGGTTCAACTCAAGAGAGTGAATCCTACTCCTTCTCCCACACATTCAGCTCGAAAGAGTGAATGGGCTAAGACAGAGGCTGTGCTTAAAGCGAAACTCGGTGTTCGAGAAAAACCGAGTTGATTCGAGGTAAGTTGCTCGAGAGAGAATTTACCCCCACTATAGTCTAGCCTAGTCACAAATGTTCAATAATTTACTATCAAAAGCATGTACCCGATAGTCTAGTCTATGCCGTATTCCTATCACATCCCAAGAATCCCATCTCTCTATCTCGATTTCTTATATTTTTACTATTTTTTAGTTGTTACTTGACTACAAACCCCTATTGATAATTGACGCTTGCGTCATCCCTTTTAGATTTAGTATGTTTATACTCGATAATGCTTTTTGCTACGGTTAACTTTAGCACTTTTTGCGCTTAACCATTAATTTTCTGGAACCGCTCCGTTGGGACTCGACCCCAACCCATTCGGTTGGGTTATATTACTATTGTACAATTGTAGACACTTGAATTGGAAGTTTTGTCTTGATTACACAAACATCAAAATGGCGCCGCTGCCGGGGAGTCGTGTTACGTGAAAATTCTTGGTTAAGACGAATTTTGTTTTTGTTAATCGAAGTTTACTTACCTAATTTTTAGTTTTTTTTTGCTTGTTGGTACTTTAAAGCAGGGGAGGTGAGTATATCGAATATTACTTGCGAGCTAATGGAGATTCCTCCATTAGAAGTACTGATGTTCCGGGATCGCATCCTAACCTTCAAGCAATTGGAAGGTGAATGGATCCATAAGTCATGGACAAGGTTTAAGGAACTAATAATTCAATGCCCAACTCATGACATTCTCGACATAGCCCTCCTTGACTGTTTCTACAGAAGTCTTGGTCCCAGAAATAAGGTATTGGTCGACCAACTCATTCCGGGAGGAATTGCAAATCAACCATATATGATAGCAGCCCAACTGCTTGATCAAATGGCTGAAATGAACCAAGAATTAGAAAAGGACTTCATGTTGGCCGCACTAATGACTCAGATGGATGAGTTGGCCAAAAATAGGGTGGAGATCCAAGTCCAATGCAAAAGGAAGGATATATACATCCCTCCTCATGAGTGACGAAGGCCAAAGGACAATGAAGTTAAACGCATTGAGGGAATGCTCTCAATCATTCTCCACAATGTGACTGGGCAGGATAGAGAGCTGGAAGAAATGAAGGAGAGCATCAAAGTGATGAAGCAAATGATTGGTTCTCATTCCAGATCTGTCCAGCTGCTCGAGAACTTTATGGGTCATATGTTGACCCTTCTCAACTTGCAGTAAAACAGGGGGTTGTCTATTGATACTATAGTTAACCCCAAAAATAAGGTTTGAGTGTTGACTTGCGTCGTTCCACGATGTTAACTAAGGCGCTGTTTAGGAGGCAACCCAAAACCCTTAAATGCTTTAGTTTTGTTTTTGTAAATAATGGTGTGTTGGTTGTGCAGGTTTACATGCGAAAAGTGTTTGGAAAATGCAGATTGGCAAGCAAATTGTCCAGTCGGCGTAGAGCCGAAGAGGTCGGCGTGTTCGACTTGATTCGCCATTTGGCTCTACACAATTTCAACTCAGAACTTGTAAAACTCGGCGAGCTCAAGAGCAGTTCGGCGAGTCACCGACCAGTTCGGTGAGTCGCTGACCAGGTCGGCGACCACGATTAAGACTGCCATCACAACCCCCAAGAAAATGCAGGTCCTGTAGAAATCGGCGGGGTAAGTGACCATTCGGTGCTTTGCCGAGTGGATCGGTAGACGCGACTAATGTCGTCGAATGGTCGCGAATTGGACGGTTATATATGGCCAAAGGTTTTAAAAGTTTCAAACTCTTCACTTTCCCTCGCTTTTAAACTTCACAAACTCACACCAAGTTAGTATTATCAATATTCTTGCTTTTCATTAGTATTTTGGTTGTTGATTGGTGCTCGGAACTAGGATTTCTTTGCCGCCTAGCATTTCAATTCTATTTTAATCAGCATCTAAGGTTGGTTTTTGAACCCCGAGTTTACCTTTGAAAGTTTTGTACTAATTTGCAATGATTGTATCTTAGTGAAGAGTGTTGGACCTCTCTGATAGGAATAGATTGTCTTAATGACAATTTTAATTTAAAAATTTTACCCGTATTGCTTTGATCATTGAATGCCCGTAATTTGTGTGTTTTTAAATAATTGAAATTTTATAGGGTTGTGCTTGCATGTTGTTTAGATTGATTGGGTGAAGTCTAAGTAGCCCATGTTTGCGCTAAATGATGTATATTGCTCAATGATAGAAAGGGTGACACCCTTCTTAAGGGCAATTATCGTCAAAAGGCCAAATTTGGCAAAACCATAAGAAGTCTGAGTATTCCGGGGTGATGGGTGCTATGGGTCTGAGCCTAATTTAACTATTGCATGTTTTTATTTTGTTTCCGGGTGTGCAAGGTTGAATTTGAGAAGGTGGATTGAAAATAGGCACGTTGGGTCGTTTGGTGAGCTGGGTCGAGCTCGCCGAACCACTCGGCGGATTGCCTAATGACCCATCTCACATTTAATTTCATGCTATATGTGATGTTTGAGTCTGTAACTTTTGGCGAGAAGCCTGAAGTCGCTGAAAGCACTCGGCGAATCGCCGAAAGTATGCTTGCTCGCCCTTTGTCTGCACCCCTAAAACCCTTGTCGCACTGTTACTTTTAGCGGACAAACCCTTGCTCGCCGAAAGTAGTCGGCGATTCGCCGAAAGGGCCTTCCCATCGCCAACTTGCCATAATTTTTTAGCCAATCCCTTCGGCGAGCCCGATCTAGCTCGCCAAAGAGGTTCAGCTACTCGCCGATTGGATCGGCGAGTCTGTCTGCAATAGATTTTATGTGTTTAGGTTTGATTTTATCATAATCTTTCCCAATCTTTTGCAGATATGGTACGTACAAATCTAACCATACCACCCAAGAAAACAACACAGGGCATTAATATAAACGAAGGGGGATCAAATCTCCCTTAGAAGAGAAAGCAAGAACTCCCACCGGGAGGCAAAGGCAAAAGAAAGAAGCACATGCTAGGAAAGTAGCAGCTGACACCCAGGATGATTTTTCTGAACCGGAAGATGAGGAGCTTCTGATTCACCGAAGGAATAAACACCTTGCTAGATCTCAATCCTCGCCCACCAGAGTTCTCTCAACTGCCATACCTCGTGAAACAGGTTCAGTGCCAGCTCAGGCACCTTCAGTGACCCCTGCACTCCCTATCGCTCCTCCATCTGGACTGTTGAACAGATTGAGTGGTGATGGGGTACGGACCATCCTAGAGGAGAATCTGTTATTTATAGAGGGGCTGGAGGGAAAGTACCCCGGTGTGAGGGACACCATCCACTACCATGAGTTTGAGAAGTTCACCAGGCCCCGAGGCCGTTTCATTCCTTCCTGGGTCCGAGAATTCTATACAACTTATGGGGAGTTGGTGCCCAAAAGCAAGAAGAAGGCAAGCGAATTCAGACCGGTGAAGCGGTAATGGTCAGAGGCAAATAAGTTGGGTTCGGCAGTGAATATATAAACACTGTTTTGAATAGACCGCTGTACTCTGTACTTCCTTACGAGGGGTTGCCCATTGCACAGTTCCTAAATGACTTGAAGGGTTGGTTGGTTCCTCTGATTTCTAACACCACCCTGAGGTGGATGGATGCATGAGCTCCTATTGAGAAGAGAGACCTGAGCATTGATGCTAGGTTCTGGTTCGGCTTTATCAAAGTACCATAATGCCATCCCAGAACGAGTCCATTTTGCTCCATCCGAAAGTAGCTTGCCTTGGCTCTATCATGTCTAGGAGACGCATCGATCTGGGACTGCTGATTTCACAGGAGATGGCCATGAGAGCCAAATAGAAGAAAACTTCTCTGCCATTCCCAGTTCTGATCACTGAGTTGTGCCGGCGTCCTGGAGTACCTTGGGACACTGCGAAGGATATTGAGGTCACCCCTTAATCCTCCACTAACATTCGGTGTACTGAGGCAGAGTACATAGGAGAGGAAGCTGATGGGAGGAGAGTAGTTCGCCAAATATTTCTCTGGATGTGCACGTTAAATTTTTACCTACAGAGGCATATTCGCCTACTACGACCTCTGGGCCTTAAGGTACACCATCACATTCCTCTACTTCACAAGTCCCAAGTGCTTCCTCCTCCTCCCAGCCTATCAGGATTACTCAAGCCATGATCCTGAAATGGGGGAATCTGGCCTATTTAGCTGATGTGAGGGCAACTCGATTGGAGAGATCTATCCAAGGGATGATTGAGAGTGCAATCTTGATGACACTGACCCCCTTTAGGGTATCTATTGATGATCTGGATACTAGAGTCACTGCTTGTGAGACAAGACAAGGGAAGACATCTGAGGTTTCGGCTTTGAAAGCCAAAATAGCAGAATTGAGGAAGGACGTAGACTATTTGAAGTCTATCGACTTCACTTCATTAATTTAGAGTACAGATGACGAGGATGCTACTGAGACCTCGGGGATTCCTCTGGCTACCACCGAAGTAGTACAGAGGTATGGCACAGCAAATGAGGATTCAGATGCAAAGACCGACAAAGAGCAGATCGTTGTACATGATAATGAGATGAGAGAGAGCAGAAAAGAGAGCATAATTAGAGATTTTCCAGATCTTGTGGAGACGGTTGTGCAACCGGTGATCCAGACATCCCCCACTGAGACGTCCACAGCAGCTCCTAGTGGATCTGGCACTGCTATTCCTCCTAAGGTTACTCCGGGCACTGAGACCTAGACAAATAGAGAGACTGCATAGACATGATCCTTTCTTTACCTCCCTCTCTGTCTTACTTACTTTTACTTTTGGATACTTTTATTCGCATTTGAGGACAAATGATTTTTGTTTGTGGTGGGGTGAGGCCACCTTTATGCATATTTGTTTTGTTTATATATTTGGGTTGAAATTTATAATTGTGTTAATACTGCGTCTTTGTGGATGTTTAAGCTTGTCGCTTTGTAATTTATATTGCAAAATGATTTGACCTTTCCAAAAAATTTTGCCACCCCTTCTATGTTGAATATGGTTGTTCTTTCACAAATTTGAGTATCGGTTCTGATCAATACCGATGACTTGAATAGTGATCTTAATAAAACAAACATGAATGTGCGGCTACGATGAGGCCAAGTGAAGTTGCATAGAAAATATGTGAACTATTTGCATCTCGTTGTGACTAGCCAATTATTAAATCGAGTCTCATTTGATGATCGTTGCACACTAGCGAGTGAAGTCTTGTTTGACTTTAGTGTCTATGCCTTTTGTGATGAGCTTACTATGAACCATGCATGACAACACCTAGAATTTGCCCTGTTGGTCCAGTAGACTAAGTAAGGCTGTCTTTTGTTATGATCTTAGGAAACTTTGAAGAGTGTGAGACAATTTGACATATACCTTTTTTGTAGCCTACCTTGTCAGTGTGTGAACCTCTCTTGAACACCCCTTGAACCTTTCTTGACCCAGTACCCTTAATCCTCGTGAATCGTGGTTGATTGAATAGCCAACTTAGGCCAAAAGCCTAAGTTGGGGGTGTGATGAAAAGAAAAGGGAAAGTCAAGAAGTACAAGGAAAGTGTCCTTTAACCCATAGAGTTGAGAAAAATAGAGCCCCTCCATATAAAAAAAAGAAGAGAGAAAAAGAAAAGTTATGGAATAAAGTTGAAAAGTACAAAAGAAATGGGTTCCCAAATAATTCATGGGAAGTGAATAATAGGATGACTTATGAGCACTAAAGAAAATGATGAAGGAAGAGGAAAGGAAGTGTTGTGAGCAGCCGGGATGATTTTTCTGAGCCGGAAGATGAGGAGCTTCTGATTCACCGAAGGAATAAACACGTTGCTAGATCTCAATCCTCGCCCACCAGAGTTCCCTCAACTGCCATACCTCGTGAAACAGGTTCAGTGCCAGCTCAGGCACCTTCAGTGACCCCTGCACTCCCTATCGCTCCTCCATCTGGACTGCTGAACAGATTGTGAGGTGATGGGGTACGGACCATCCTAGAGGAGAATCTGTTATTTATAGAGGGCCTGGAGGGAAAGTACCCCGGTGTCAGGGACACCATCCACTACCATGAGTTTGAGAAGTTCACCAGGCCCCGAGGCCATTTCATTCCTTCCTGGGTCCGAGAATTCTATACAGCTTATGGGGAGTTGGTGCCCAAAAGCAAGAAGAAGGCAAGCGAATTCAGACCGGTGAAGCGGTAAAGGTCAGAGGCAAATAAGTTGGGTTCGGCATTGAATATATAAACACTGTTTTGAATAGACCGCTGTACTCTGTACTTCCTTACGAGGGGTTGCCCATTGCACAGTTCCTAAATGACTTGAAGGGTTGGTTGGCTCCTCTGATTTCTAACACCACCCTGAGGTGGATGGATGCATGAGCTCCTATTGAGAAGAGAGACCTGAGCATTGATGCTAGGTTCTGGTTCGGCTTTATCAAAGTACCATAATGCCATCCCAGAACGAGTCCATTTTGCGCCATCCGAAAGTAGCTTGCCCTGGCTCTATCATGTCTAGGAGACGCATCGATCTGGGGCTGCTGATTTCACAGGAGATGGCCATGAGAGCAAAATAGAAGAAACCTTCTCTGCCATTCCCAGTTCGGATCACTGAGTTGTGCCGGCGTGCTGGAGTACCTTGGGACACTGCGAAGGATATTGAGGTCACCCCTTAATCCTCCACTAACATTCGGCTTACTGAGGCAGAGTACATAGGAGAGGAAGCTAATGGGAGGAGAGTAGTTCACCAAATATTTCTCCGGATGTGCACGTTAAATTGTTACCTACAGAGGCATCTTCTTCTACTACGACCTCTGGGCCTTAAGGTGCACCAACACATTCCTTTTCTTCACAAGTCCCAAGTGCTTCCTCCTCCTCCCAGCCTATCAGGATTACTCAAGCCATGATCCTAAAATGGGGGAATCTGGCCTGTTCAGCGGATGTGAGGGCAACTCGATTGGAGAGATCTATCCAAGGGATGATTGAGAGTGCTATCTTGATGACACTGACCCCCTTTAGGGTATCTATTGATGATCTGGATAGTAGAGTCACTGCTTGTGAGAGAAGACAAGGGAAGACATCTGAGGTTTCGGCTTTGAAAGCCGAAATAGCAGAATTGAGGAAGGACGTAGACTATTTGAAGTCTATCGACTTCACTTCATTAATTTAGAGTGCAGATGACGAGGATGCTACTGAGACCTCGGGAATTCCTCTGGCTACCACCGGAGTAGTACAGAGGGATGGCACAGCAAATGAGGATTCAGATGCAGAGACCGACAAAGAGCAGATCATTGTATGTGATGATGAGATGAGAGAGAGCAGAAAAGAGAGCATAATTAGAGATTTTCCAGATCTTGTGGAGACGGTTGTGCAGCCGGTGATCCAGACATCGCCCACTGAGACGTCCACAGCAGCTACTAGTGGATCTGGCACTGCTATTCCTCCTAAGGTTACTCCGGGCACTGAGACCTAGAAAAATAGAGAGACTGCATAGACATGATCCTTTCTTTACCTCCCTCTCTGTCTTACTTACTTTTACTTTTGGATACTTTTATTCGCATTTGAGGACAAATGATTTTTGTTTATGGTGGGGTGAGGCCACCTTTGTGCATATTTGTTTTGTTTATATATTTGGGTTGAAATTTATAATTGTGTTAATACTGCGTCTTTGTGGATGTTTAAACTTGTCGCTTTGTAATTTATATTGCAAAATGATTTGACCTTTCCAAAAAATTTTGCCACCCCTTCTATGTTGAATATGGTTGTTCTTTCACAAATTTGAGTATCGGTTCTGATCACTACAGATGACTTGAATAGTGATCTTAATAAAACAAACATGAATGTGCGGCTACGATGAGGCCAAGTGAAGTTGCATAGAAAATATGTGAACTATTTGCATCTCGTTGTGACTAGCCAATTATTAAATCGAGTCTCATTTGATGATCGTTGCACACTAGCGAGTGAAGTCTTGTTTGACTTTAGTGTCGATGCCTTTTGTGATGAGCTTACTATGAGCCATGCATGACAACACCTAGAATTTGCCCTGTTGGTCCAGTAGACTAAGTAAGGCTGTCTTTTGATATGATCTTAGGAAACTTTGAAGAGTGTGAGACAATTTGACATATACCTCTTTTGTAACCTACCTTGTCAGTGTGTGAACCTCTCTTGAACACCCCTTGAACCTTACCTTTCTTGACCCAGTACCCTTAATCCTCGTGAATCGTGGTTCATTGAATAGCCAAAGCCTAAGTTGGGGGTGTGGTGATAAGAAAAGGGAAAGTCAAGAAGTACAAGGAAAGTGTCCTTTAACCCATGGAGTTGAGAAAAATAGAACCCCTCCATATAAAAAAAAGAAGAGAGAAAAAGAAAAGTTATGGAATAAAGTTGAAAAGTACAAAAGAAATGGGTTCCCAAATAATTCATGGGAAGTGAATAATAGGATGACTTATGAGCACTAAAGAAAATGATGAAGGAAGAGGAAAGGAAGTGTTGTGAGCACCAAATTTCATGAAGATGAAAGTCACTGAGCCTAAATGACCATACCATTTCACTCTTCCCCATTACAAGCCCTAAAAAGACCTTTTTGATCTTGAGTGAGCTGAAACAAATGTCGATTGGAAAATACGGGCAAACCTATGGGTAAAGTTATGCATTATGTTCCTCTTTTTGAGTGTGAGCGTTGCATTTGTGTGAATATGGAAACTTTCTTTGTGTGAGGGCATTTGTACACTTTTGTTGAGCTTGAACTTACATTTTAAGCAAGTATTGTGGGCATGAGATTCTTTGATAATGGTGAGTCACAACTTGAATCTTTGAGTACACAATTGATCTTTGCAAGAGTAAATTGAGTCTTGTTGTGTGCATTCATGATTGATTCTTTTGTAGCACTGTTTGAGACACCCTTTTTGAACAATTGAACTCTAGTTTGCATGAGGACAAGCAAAAGTTTAAGTTGGGGGTGTTGATGAGTCCATAATTTGGACTCATTTAGGGCTATATTTTGATAGAATTAGTGTCCTCAACTGCATATTTTGTCTCTATATCTGATGAAAATCCTTAAGCTTCAGGTATTTGAGTTGAGAGACAAAGCATGGATGCTATCGAGCAAAAAGGAACAAAGTGGCTGAAAGAAGGGAGAAAATACAGCTTGACGATCGCCTAATCCATTAGGCGTGTCATCGAAAGGCCTACAACCTCACCTAATGTTCTAGTGTGCTTAGCCCAGAAGAAAATGGTCAAGTCTGCGAGAAAAGAGAGTAGTCGGCGAATCACCGAGCAGTTCCGCAAAACATCACCATACCACCCAATGATTCAGAACACGAAGATGTTGAAGGCAAAAGCTAAAAGGTGAGGTACTAGACCAAAAGGCGGATCGCCGAGTAGTTCGGTGATCCCGACAAACTGCGCCGAGTGGATCCTTCACAGCACACTTTTTGATAGCTATAAATACCTGCTTAAATCTGTAGCTTAGTATCAAGCTGTTGGAGAACTAAGTTTTAGCATAAAATAGTTTTTACATTTTTGGAGACATTGTTCTTGAGCCTTGAAGATTCAAAGGGTTTTGATGTTTGCGTAATTAAGACACAACTTTCGATGCAAGTGTCTACGAACGTACAATAGTTTAGTAACCCAACCAAGGGTTGGGATTGTTCCAAGAGAGTGGTTTTGAGAATTAATAGAAAAATAAAATTTAGTTCTAATTAGTTTTAGCTAAAGACATTAACGATTAAAAACATTTTAAATTGAAGAGGGACACAAGAGTGTCAATTAACAATGGGGGTTTTGTCACTAGTGAGTAAAAACAGCAAAATAAACAGGGATTTCTAAATAATGAGAACCGGATTCTGTGGATGTGAATGGAATACGGGATAGACTAAATCATTGGGTACATGCTTTTGATAGAGAACTCGTAGAGTAATTATGACTATGCTAGACTTTAAGGGGGATAAGCTCTCTCTCGAGCAACTTACCCCGTTTCAAGAGGGTTCCTCTCGGACACCCACTTGCCGCATGAAGACTAGCCTCCGCCTAAACCCACTCACTCTCTCGAGCTGAGTGTGTGGACATGGGACTAGGGTTCACTCTCTCAAGCTGAACCTTATGTCGACCCACTCGTACTGGCCATCAATTTAGTGATCTTAGTTTTACGACCTCTCTCTCGAGCAAGCCGGAAACACATATATGAGATTATATTTGAAACTATAACCTCATTAAGTTTATCCACAACCACTAAACGATATCACATTTAAACTACAAATAGACTATTAGCAAGCAAGACCCAACAACTAATCTAACCCATATTCACAAAATCACACCCTAAGAATTGGGGTTTTTAGCCACACATCAAGAGATATAAATTTATACCTAAATGAGCTTGCATTCAAATGGGTATGAAGATTTAAGTCTTGTAACAGGCCAAGAATGAAGAATCCAAGAGACCCATGTCCAAATCTTTGGAGATGAAATCCTCTTCTTCAAGTCATCAAAACCTTCTCAAACTTAGAGCAAAAGTATCAAAAAGTACTATTCTATATGAAAATTATAATAGTTGTTCCATACTTAAAACTACAACTCCAACTAGTATTTATAGTTTTCACTGATTTGTGCTGCAACGGATCATTCGGTGTCGTTAGTCAGAATCATCGATCAACTCGGGGATTCACCTCTTGGTGTAGTTCATCACCGTCTTGCACCATCCTTCAGCATCGTTGTGAACTGGGTCATTGGGCGACATGGTTCTGCTTCGCGAAACTTCTCGGTGATATGCCGACTGCTCCATTTTTCCGCCACTTGATCGTTTCCTTCAAGGCTCAGCACACTGGAACAAAAGGTGAAGTAAGACCCTTCGACGACTCGCCAAGTGGACTCGACAATCCTCAGGCCTTCAGCCTTTTCATTCCTTTTTGAGACGTAATGTCCATGCTTTCCTTCAAACTTCAAATACCTGAAACCTAAGTGTTTTCATCAGATATTGAGATAAAATAAGCATTTGAGGACACAATTTCTATTAAAATATAGCCCTAAATGAGTCAAATTTGTTGACTCATGAGCACCCCCAACTTAAACTTTTGCTTGTCCTCAAGCAAACTCAAGTTCAACCGTTCAAAAAGGATGTCTCGAACAGTGCTACACAAGACTCAATCATGAATGCACACAACAAGACTCAATTTACTTATGCAAAGATCAAATGTGCACTCAAAGATTCAAGTTGCGACTCACCTATATCAAAGAATCTCATGCTCACAATACTTGCTTCAAATGCAAGTTCAAGCTCAACCAAAGTGTTCAAATGCCCTCACACAAGGAATGATTCCATATTCACACGATGGTTTGCAGTTTAAAGCTTCGGAATCGCATGCAACGCTCACACTCTCAAAGAAGAACACAATGCATTCTTTCACCCATAGGTTTACCCGTATTTTCCGATCAACATTTTTTTTCAGCTCACTCAAGATCAAAAAGGTCTTTTCAAGGCTTTTAATGGGGCTTAGAGCAAAGGTATGGTCATTTAGGCTTAGTGACTTTCATCCTCATGAAATGTGGTGCTCACAACACCTCCTCTCCTTTTCCTTCATCATTCTCTTTAGTGCTCATAAGTCATCATATTATTCACTTTCCATGGATTGTTTGGGAACCCCATTCGTTTTGCACTTGATTCTGCAACCTTCTTTTTCATTCTTTTCTTTTCTTTTTCTTTCTCTTTTTTTATATGGAGGGGTTCCATTTTTCTCAACGCCATGGGTTAACGGAGAGTTTCCTTGCACTTCTTGACTTGCCCATATATTTTTACCACACCCCCAACTTAGGCTTTTGGCCTAAGTTGGCTATTCAATTAACCACAATTCAAGAGGATTATAGGTAGTAGATTAAGAAAAGTCTAGTTTTCATCAAGTTTCAACTAAAGAAAGGTAATGCTCAAGGGGTGTTCAAAAGAGAATTACACGCTCACAGGGTAGGTCACAAAAGAGGTATATGTCGCATTAGCTCACATTCTTAGAAGTTGCCTAAGATCATATCAAGAGATAGCATCACTTAGTTGATCGGACCAACGGGGAAAATTCTAGAATCTATCATGGATGGTTCAAAGTAAGCTCATCACACTAGGCATTGACACTACAGTCAAAAAAGACTCCACACTTTCGCTAGTATGCGATGATCATTACAAGAGACTCGATTCGATAAATTACTAATCATAACGAGATGCAAAGAGTTCACATATAGTCTATGCAACTTCATTTGGCCTCATCGTAGCTATTCATTCATGTTCGTTCGATTGTAAGTTCTATTCAAGTCATCGGTATTGATCGATACCGAGACTTAAATTTTGTAAAAGAACAGCCACATTCAACACACGAGAGGTGGCAAAAAATTTTCGGACGGGTCAAAATCATTTTCCAATTGAAAAGAAAATGAGCCATAAGCTCAACCATCCACAGAAAAGCAGTATTAATCACAATTTTAAATAGAACAGCCCAAATATATACACGAAACACAACTATCGATACAAAAGGTGTGGGCCTCACCCCACCACAATTAAAATGCATTTGTCCTCAGATGCACATGACAAAATATCCAAAATGACAATTAAAGAAAGACAGAGAGGGAGGTAAAAAAGGGATCTTGTCTAGGCAGTCGCTCCATCTGTCTGGAAATCAGTGCTCGGAGTGTTGTCATTCTGCTTCTGGTTATCTTTTTCTTTTCGCTCTGCTTCAGCTTCTGCATTAGCCTCGATCATATTGTCTAACTCGTGAGCTGCCACAAAGGCGTGTATCACATTGCTGAACACTCGAGCCCAAGAAGGGACATTAGGGTCGATGGGCATCCTCCTCCTCGAACTGGCCGTCTTGTTCTTGCTCCTTGCAGTTCTTCTGAACTTTTGTGCTCTTATGTGTCGTGGTGCCATGTTTCTTCATGCAACTTTTGGTCTGGCCATGTCTGCAAAGTCTTGAGATAATGTTAGAACATATTTGACAACAAAAACAAAGACATTCAGCTACAGAAAGACTAGATAGTCCATTCGGCGTGTCGTCGAATACATTCGGCGAGCCGCAGACAATCCGCTGAAGGTCACAGTGTAGAATGAGTTAGGGGTACAGACAAAGGGCGAATAAGAAGACTTTTGGCGAGTCACCGAGTGCTTTTGGCGACCTCATACTTCTCACCGAAAGTTACAGACGCCACAACAAATAAACCATTATAATAAGGGTGAGATACGGTCATTAGGCGAATCGCGAAATAGTTCGGTGAGCTCGTCACAGCTCGCCGAATGACCCAACGTGCCTACTTTTGACCCAACTTCTCAAAATCAGCCCCGCAACCCCCAAAAATAAAATCAAAGCATGCACCATCACAATTAAGGTAGGACCCATAACTCCCAAACACAACCGCTCGAATTTTAATCCAGTTTAAGGCATGCAATTATGGGAATTCAATAGTCACAACTACCCGAGCAAGGATATCAAATTAAATCATCCATGTAAACAATCTAATCCTCTCAGGGAGGAGTAGAACACTCCAACCAGATTATGCTATTGCAAATGAGTATAGTTTATGATAAATTAAAATTGGAGAATAGAGAACTAACCTTTTGTGTAGCTAAGGAGAGGATTGAAATGCTAAGCGGCAATGTAATCCAAGTCCCACCACAATTCAACAACTAAAATGCTCAAAAAATGCAAGAAATATTGAAACTAGAGTGCAGGTGTCAATTTGGACAGATAAAAAGTGAGGGAAAGTGAATGAAGTTGAAACTTTTAAACCTTTGGCTTGCAAAAACCGTTCAGTTTTCGCCCACTCGGTGACATTAGTCTCCAAGTGGAATTACTATTACACCCCGAAAACTAGTAGACTAAACTAGAGCTTGACGTGGGGGTTAGAGCCATAGATATAAATTCCCATACTTAAAATAAAGGGTGTTGGGTGATAACGTGAAGGTACGACCCCCCAAGGACCAACCATGGGTCGTTGAGGAGGACCAAGACAAAACTGCCTAAAACCATGACCTACGGCAAGACCCACTCCCCGTGGTCTGGTATCGTGGGTCAAGAAGCTAAGGTGAGGAGTTCCAGTAACTCAACCCATACCTCACCAGCATGGGTTGTGGGTCCAACCACGGTTCATTAGTGAGGGTCGTGGGTAGTCACATAAAACTACTTTTTGGCAGTTGACTCTAGGGGTATTTTAGGGTTTTCCATTTTCAATTAATATTAGGTGAGGTCCTTTAAGCCTATTTTTAAACACCTATATAAGGATTTTAGACACTTAAATTAATTCATTCAAATCATTATTTCTAAAATTCCAAAAGAACTCACCTTCACCAAAAATTCTCTCACTAGAACTCAACGAAAAAGAAGAAGGAAGTTGGAGCCTAGAGTTTCAAAGAGGAAGGGTTTTATACTCAATTTCATGGGGATTCATCACCAAGATATGGTAGTCCTTCATCCATGGGTTGCCTTCACCCATGGATCCCCTTCAAAATTCCTAATTTCCAAGTAAGAAATACCAAAAGTTAGGGGTTGACTTCAATCTCATGGATTCCTTTAAAATTCATTTCTAATGATTGAATTATGTTTTATTATGAATAAATTGATGATTTAATATGGTTTTAAGTTGAATTCCCCAAGAATCCATGAATTCCCCTCTTTTCCCAAATTGGATCTCAAAGTGTGGGTATTGATTGATACAAGTAGAATATTATAAAATTATGAATGTATTGAATTGATTATTTGAATTATGTTATTATCCATGTCTATTATATTTAATTCTATATGTGTTGATATGATATGAGCTTTGACCCTTGAAAGGGAAATATATGATATTATGCATATTTTATGAAGGTTATGTATATGCTTTAAGAACACTATGAGAGTAAAGTGATTATGACTATGATGTAATTTTGGTGTTTATTGAAAGGATATTATCACACACACACACTTATGCATGAATATGAATGAAGTATCCATGATTATAATAATGTTGTTGTGATTCATTGAAAGGCTATTCTCATGAACACATAATGAACATGATGTGAAAGGTTTTCTCACATAATGAAGATTCTAATGTTGGAAGGCAATTCTCACCTAATTGAATCTAATGTTAAATGTAGACATGTATAGTGAAAGGTTATTCTCACGCATGATCTAATGTGTTATCCTAATGAAAGAAGTTATGACTTAATAAGTACTATGTGGGATTAATGCCTAGCACCAAGTGGATATTGATATGCAATGGAAGCCCTCACGTGAGTTGAGTCTGGGTTTCTTGGAGCAATCTCTTGAGGTGGATGCCCTCACGTGAGTTGAGGCTGGGTATCTAGTAACAATCTCCTTATCCCATAAACTATGTGCCCCTATAGGATATTTATCTAATGTATTTACCTAAGTAAAAATGATGGTCCTACCTTAGGCACGTAGACCAACTCTTTTCGGCGTGGGAGACAATGGATTCCATGTTAAGCTCACATGGTCATTGTCGGTTAAGGCTTATTCTCACTATGATTGAATGTGATCTTTTGCTACTCAAGAAGCTTTACTTAGTATGGGATCTTATTCATGCATTTCACAAGTATGCGTTGATGGTAGTTATGGTGTGTTACTCTTATATTATGATGGTTTATGTAATGATGTATACTTAATTTGGATTGTAGCTTGAAAGGCCCTTCTAATACCTGTGTGTGACTAAAGTTTAAAGTTCTCTTGTCTATGAGAAATAAGTTAAGGATGGGATCAAAAGAAGGATGAATATGAATGAGGACCTAAAGTAACTTGCTTAGCATGAATGGGATTATGGGATCTTATCCATGCATTTCACAAACTTGTACTTGAGGTGACTTATGAAGTGTTTCTCTTATGTTTTGTTAAGATGACTTATGTATGGATTATGTCTATGACTATGTTGTTATCTCTTATGCTTATAGTCTATGTCTTACTATGATGTCTCATATGCTTATGACTTGTGTTTTTACACTATCATCAAAATAATGCTTTAACTTAGTAAATGGCATGCATTCAACTAAAATGTCATTTTTAGAATGTTTTCAAGGTTTTTATGCATGGCTATCATACTTAGTGCATTTTTGTACTAACACATATTTTCCTACATTTTCCCCCAAGTGTAGGGTCCGGTTCTTAAGGTGGTCATCATCTGGTTTAAGCTTGGATTCGACTATTTTCCTAGCTTGTGGTGATTCCTCATGATTCGAGGATGGATGTTTCACTTTGAGTTTCATTTCTAGTATTTCACTTTCAGATTATATTTGTATGGGCTTTGTCCCTTTCCATTGGAACTATTGTAATAGATGGATATATTGAGACAAGTCTAGACTTGCACTTGCTTTTATAAAAGACTTCAATTGTAAAGAAAAACTTTAAAATTTCTGTATCATTTCTATTTACTTTATGTTATGATATGCTACGTGGCTTCTGTAGGCCTTTCGGGGTCTAGTACACCTTGTTAAATCTAGGGTGTACCCCTGGGTCATGACAAACTTGGTAATTAGAGCACAAGGTTCATAATGATTCTAAGATGATGTCTCATAAGCCACGTCTAGTAGAGTCTTGTTCATAAGTGTGAAACCCACCACATTAATGAATGAGAGGCTACACGATGATTAGGAAACTACACTTCTTTCATTACTCTTAAGTCGTGTGATACAGTTTAACTCTATAAGGTCTTTCTTCTAATCCTTACCCGGTGGTCTACAGGACATGACTACTCAAGGATCTTTCACCGATAGATTTGAAGGAGACAATGTTAATCAAGGTGCTCCTTCTCAAGATCCTCAAGTTCCGCTTGATCAAGTGACTAATGAGAAAATTAGTTTTGGTTTCAATTGTTGACTCATGCCGGAGTAGAAATTTCGAAATTTTATGGGACAAAGATGCAGGAAGATCCTCAAGAGTTTATAGATGAGGTCTCTAAGCTGTTGGACTTTGTGGGAGTGACTCAGGTAGAGAAGGCAGAATTGGTCGCTTACCAATTGGAAGATGTTGCTCAAATGTGGTTTAGTCAATGGAAAGAAGTGAGGCCGGTAGAAGCGGGCCCCTGGAATGGGAAAGGTTTAAGAATGGTTTTTTTTTTTTTATAGATTTTGTCCTTTGAAGATGAGAGAGGCTGATATACTTGAGTTTATTAAGCTTCGGCAAGGTGGGCTGAGTGTTGAGGAGTATGCTTGGATATTTAATAGGTTGTCGAGATATGCTCCATTTATAGTGGACAACCCTAAGTCAAGAATGGGAAAGTTTGTCTCGGGCATGTCCGAGTTGATAGCAAAAGAATGCCGTATGGCTATGCTTGAGAATGATATGAATTTTTATTGTCTTGTGATTCGTGCTGAAGGGATTGAAAAAGAGAAACTTGAAGAGAGGTCTAGAGAAACAAAGAGGTATAAGCTTCATGATAATTCCCCTCAAGAAAGGTTTGATGGGCAGTTGCCCTAAGTTCCAACAAAGGTTTTGCGGGAAAAGTTCTTGTAAGGTTTCCCCAAGGTTTAACAAAGAGAGGGTGTCTAACCCTAAGTTTCATGAAGGGAGTGTTACGTCTCTATGGCTGGAATGTGCTAGGTGTGGAAGAAGTCATAAGGGTAAGTGCCTAGCGGGTTCCAAGGTTTGTTATGGTTATGGAGGAAGTGGTCACAAAATGAGGAATTGCCCGGTGCTTACGACTAGAGGAAGAGAGGGCAATCAAGCTTCTCTTAGTGTTCCGGATTCCAATGCTCCCAAGTAAAATCGCTTCTATGCACTCCGATCTAGGAATGACCAAGAAGGCTCTCCGGATGAAGACACCGGCATGTTGATAGTTTCCATATAGATGTACATGTTTTATTAGATCCCGATGCTATTTGTTAAACTTTGATGTTATCCTTGGTAAGGCTGGGATGAATTGTTTTTAGACCTTTATTGATTTTAGAACCCGCTATGGTTACTATGAGTTCTTGGTTATGACGTTTGGGATTGCTTGGAAGAAGTGGTACCTGAGAAATTAGTAGGGGTTTCCTCCCAAAGGGGAGATAGAGTGCATGGATAGCAAAGTCGTTGAGTGTCCCGATATCCTCATCCCTTTCTTCTACTCCTACTCTAGCTTGAGACGAAGATTCCCTGTTAGCTTGCATTATGTTTTGGAGTCATGACTGTTTTATGTGTTTCCATGATTTCCTTATGTTATGCATGTTCTTGATGAAATTCATGTTTAGTAAGAAAATGATTTTTTATGATGTACTTTCCTAATGTTGTTGTGTATTGAGTATGAGTTGCCTAGTTGACTTCATGAGATGAATTGATGAACATGCCTTATATGTATATGCTTTTGTAGAGTATTTGGCCTAATGGTTTCATGGATTGTGTTGAGTATGCTTTAAAGCTTGGAGAAGGTAGTTCCTCCTATGAACATGTGAAATGTTGAAATCTTATGCTTAATGGGTTGTTAGATGTAGTTCCTACTTCCTTGTGTTGAATTGATTATGTTTGAGATGGAGTTGAAGTTTCCTCCTTTTAATGGAGCATTATTTTGAGGTTTCATGCATGATGGGCTGCTAGTCTTAAGTCTTTACATTCCGTAAGGTGTCTAGATCGTCATTCGAGGATGAATGTTCCTAAGGGGGAGATAATATAACACCTCGAAAACTAGTAGGCTAAACTAGAGCTTGACATGGGGGTTAGAGTCATAGATATAACTTCCCATACTTATACTAAAGGGTGTTGGGTTATAACATCAAGGTACGACCCCAAAGGACCAACCATGGGTCCTTAAGGAGGACCAAGAGAAACTGCCCAGGACAATGACCTATGGTAGGAACCACGCCTCGTGGGTAGGTCCACGTCCCGTGGTCTGGTATCGTGGGTCAAGGGGCCAAGGTGTGGAGTTCCAGTAACTCAACCTACGTTTCACCAACACAGGCCATGGGTCCAACCATGGTCCGTTAGTGAGGGTTGTGGGTGGTCACCTGAAATTGCTTTTTGGTAGTTGACTCTAGGGGTATTTTGTGGTTTTCCATTTTTAGTTAATATTAAGTGAGGTAGTTTTAGCCTATTTTTAAGCATCTATATAAGGCTTTTAGACCCTTAAACTAATTCATCCAAATCATTGTTTCTAAAATACCAAAAAACTCACCTTCACCAAAAATCCTCTCATTAGAACTCAAGGAAGAAGAATAAGGAAGTTGGAGCCTAGGGTTTCAAAGAGCAAAAGTTTTCTTATCCATTTCGTGGGGATTCATCACCAAGATATGGTAGTCCTTCATCCATGGGTAGCCTTCACCCATGGATCCCCTTCAAAACCCCTAATTTCAAAGTAAGAAATCCCAAAAGTTAGGGTTTGACTTCAATCCCATGGATTCCCTTCAAATTCATGTTTAATGATTGAATTATGAATAAATTATTGATTTGCTAGGATTTTAAGTTGAAGTTCCCAAGAATCCATGAATTACCCTATTTTTCCAAATTGGATATCAAAGTGTGGGTATTGATTGATGCAAGTAGAATATTATAGAATTATGAATGTACTGAATTGATTATTTGAATTATGTTGTTATCTATGTCTAATGTAGTGAATTCTAGATGTGTTGATATGATATGAGCTTTGACCCTTGAAAGGGCAATATATGATATTATGCATGTTTTATGAAGGTTATGTATATGCTTTAAGAACACTATGAGAGTAAAGTGATTATGACTATGATGTAATTGTGGTGTTGATTGAAAGGCTATTATCTCTCTCACACACACTTATGCATGAATATGAATGAAGTATCCATGATTATAATAATGTTGTTGTGATTTATTGAAAGGCTATTCTCATGAATACATAATGAACATGATGTGAAAGGTTTTCTCACATAATGAAGATTCTAAGGTTGAAAGGCAATTCTCACCTATTTGAATCTAATGTTAAATGTAGACATGGACAGTGACAGGTTATTCTCACGAATGATCTAATGAGCTATCCTAATGAAAGACCATATGACTTAATAAGTACTCTGTGGTATTAATGCCTAGCACCGAGTGGATATTGATATGAGATGGAAGCCCTCACGTGAGTTGAGGCTGGGTTTATAGGAGCAATCTCTTGAGATGGATGTCGTCACGTAAGTTGAGGCTGGGTATCTAGTAACAATCTCCTTATCCCATAAACTACGTGCCCCCATAGGATATTTAGCTAATGAATTTACCCAAGCTATGATGATGGTCCTACTTTAGGCAAGTAGACCAACTATTTTTAGTGTGGGAGGCACCAGATTCCATGTTAAGCTCACATGGTTGATATACCGTGAGTTTATGCTATTTTTTATACATTTCACTTAAGAGTTGTGTGTGTCTAGGGCCATTTTGTGTTGGAAATAATGTTTTATGTGTTATGATTGCAAGAAGTAGGCTTGGACGCGGTTGAGTGTATGAGATGACAGTTGAAAATATCCAGAAGTAGTCATCCATAGAGTGACCTAAGGACCGTAGGTCCTTTGACTATCCATCAATGGGTAGGCGTAGATGGATCATCAGGAAATTCTGACCAAGTATGGAACTACGAAGCGATCCAAAGACTGTAGGTCGGCCCACAGGCCATCCTACACATCCGTTGAATGTGTTCAGAGAGTTGAAGTTCCAGTACCTGATGAAAGTCCCAAGTGTGGAGCCACGGAAGAGGACCCACATACCGTAGGTCAACCTACGGTCCATCCTGCAAGTCCGTCTTTGATAATCTGAGAGTGAAGGTTCCAGCCTCTACCGAAAAGTTCTAAGTGTTGACCAACGGAAGGGGACCTATGGACTATAGGTTGGCCCACGGTTCGTAGGTTGAGTCGTCGATTGATGCCGCGTTCATGAAGTTTATTTCCTTATTTTGTTTTCTTTTTTGTTTAGGACATGTTTTTCTACAAATAGGGTATGTAAACCTCGTTTTTGGGGGTTAGACATTGTTGTTTACTTTTTGTTCTTGGTGAAATTAACTTGGAACTTTAGCAATTTGATTTCCGGATTTTGTTATACAAGATTTTGACTTTGAAATTCAATTGGAGATTTCGGGTTTCTTCTACTCTAATCGTAAGTTCATAAATTCTTCTTTTCAAAACATGAATTATATTCTTTCAAGCATGAGTAGCTAAATCCACAACTAGGGTTGTGGGAACCATGAGCAATTAACAAAGTATGAATAATAATTAAGTAATTCTTGAATAGTGTTTATGCATGTATTGTTAATTCTTTTGCTTAGAAGTCTTTTTAACAGTGGTCAACGATAGAACTCACCTCATTGCTACTTGCTGGACCAAGGAGGTAGTTAATGAGAAAAGAATTAACAACAGAGATTTAGTGGATGATATCGAATAGTCTAATTTCAATTGGTGCGAGGGTGAAAACTAAGCCATACATTGATGTAACGTCCAATCTTAGGTAAAAGGTAAGGGTTAGTAAAGCATACACTCGTAGCCGGACCAAGGTGCATAGTGAAATTCCCTAATTGGAGGACCAATCACCTAGGGATACCTATATTACTGACTTTGCATGTAAAACACTAGGAAAGGATTACTATTATTAGGATTACCGTGTTAAGAGCTTATGGGGAACACTTACACCTTAGTTTATTTCTCCTATTGATAAACAAAAGTTTGAATCCTGCTCACTTGTTACTTGATCAACAATTGGTTATTTGCTTACAAAAACCCCCTCCCCTCCTTTAATTACTTGTTTTGGATATAGTTTGACTAAAAGGAAGTAATCGTAAGTTAAGTTTAAGTCTAAACGATTTTCCTCGTGGGATCGACCCCAACCTACAAGTTGGGTTCTTTATTTGACAACAATTACTTATATTCTTTAATAGGGGTGTAATTTGAGTGTATCAAATTTTGGCGCCGCTGCTGGGGAATTTGGCTTTTAGATTAAATTTAGCTACATTATTGAACTTTAGTCAAGTATTTCCTGATTTTACGTTTTGTTTTGTTTTTATTTTCTACAGGTTTCTACCCTAGTGTATTCCAAGTACATAGAGCTGAGGCGAACCATTAACCCCCTATGATCCAGAGTTGAGCAAAACTTTGAGAAAAAATGAATAATCAAGGGGTCTAAATCAACCCAATTGGAGAGAATTTAGGTGATGGAGTACAATTGTAGCCTCCTAGGGTTGTTACTGTGCAAGCTCAGGTTCATGGTGGAAATCTTATCGGAGATGCATTGAGGGTACAAAATCCGCCAAAACCAAGGTTGCGTGATAACTACAGTGTTGAATTCAATATAGTTGAATCAGAAAGGCCCGTTGTTCTTCCTCCTCTACCTCCAGGGCATACATTTGTGGTGACCAACAGTCTTATGCAGATGCTTACAGCGAGAGGGTTGTTCTCTGGGCTACTTTTGGAAGATCTACTTGGTCACATGGCTAAATTGAGAAGTGTCGTTAAAAGTTGTGTTAAGAGTCTTCCCTCTATCATTGACCGGTGATGCTGCGATATGGTTTGCTGAGCTTCCATACAACATAATTCGTACATGGGACCAATTGCATCGAGTGTTCATGGCAAAGTATTTCCCATTGTCTAAGAAGATTAACCACAAGGACAAGTTGAATAATTTCGTTGCACTACCTGAAGAGTCTGCGAGTACTTGGGATAGATTCATTGCGTTAATCAAAAGTGTTCCGAATCACCGCATAGATGATGAGTCATTGAAGGAGTATTTCAATAGAGGGAGAGATGACAACGGAAAAGTTGTGCTAGATACTATCATTGGAGGATCCTATGGTGAGTGAAATTTTGAGGAGGTCGCTGAGAAATTGGAGAAGATTTCCCGAAACAATAAGGCATGAAGCACTAGAAAAGATAATACTGGAACAAGCTTATTCACTATTCAAGCTGCACCAGATTAATCTAGTGATGACATTCGTGAGGAAATGGCTTAGGTGAGGACAGAACTTGGGTTGGTATTGAAGCATATGAGTGGAGGTGTAGAGAAGGTGAATGCGGTAAATTACCTAACTAGAACTCCACCACCACCAGTTGAGGAATGATAATATGAGGAGGATGTGCATTTGGTGAATAATCAGACGGGGGGTTTCCGAGCTAACGCCCAAGGTTTGAACTTGGATAATTGGTGCCAAGGTCAAGGAAACAAAGGTCGGAACTATGGTAACTACAATCGAGAGGGTCACTATGTTTGGAATGGGAACTACAATCGCGACAACAACTACAATCGGAACAACTATGGCAACAAAAAAAAAAAGAGTTGGGCCTTATGTTCTTCCTACAAATTAGGAATCTGCCAATAGAGAAGCTAGGGGTAGTATGTCACGTATTGAGGATATGATGTAGAAGATGATGAAGAGGTTTGATACGACTGATGAGAATGTGAAAAAGATGCGAAATGACTTGTTTGAATTAGTCAAAAAGTTGATGCCCATGCAATGTCGATAAAGCAACCTGAGCAGCAGTTTAATCAGTATCAGTTGTCTACTACTGTGAACCCACTTCAGCCTGGCATACTTCCTATCAACACCATCCAGAATCCGAAGAATGATGGGCATTGTATGGAAATCACTACTTAAGGAGGTAAACAGACCATTAATCCCCCTATGCCGGCTGAGGTTGAAATTGTGGTAGAAAGAGATGATGATAAGATCGAGATTACTGGAGAGTCTAAGAATGTTATAGAGAAAGAAGCGGAGGTGACCCAAAAATTTATTCCCATGCCTAGAGCTCAACCGCCATTCCCAAAGATATTGGTGAAGAAGACTGAAGAAGGCAAATACTGCAGGTTCATTACTATGTTGAAACAACTTTCCATCAATGTTCCATTGATATAAGCTTTAGAGCAAATGCCTGGGTATGCAAAGCTTATGAAGGATTTGGTGACCAAAAAGAGGCCCTTCAATTTTGAAAATGATGAGAGGTTGCAACTTTGCAGTGCTATTTCTACTAGGTCACTTGTGCAGAAGAAAGAGTATCCTGGTTCTTTTACTATTCTTTGTAGCATTGGGTTGTTACATTTTGCAAAGGCGTTGTGTGATTTGGGTGCTAGCATTAATCTAATGCCATTGTCTATCTACAAGAAGTTGGGTTTAGGGGCTCCAAAAACGACTGCGATGAAACTACTCATGGACGATAGAACTGTGAAGAAGTCCATTGGTGTTCTCCAAGATGTCCTTGTGAAAGTGGAGTCATTCATTTTTCTGGTGGATTTTGTGATACTTGATTGTGAGGTTCCCATCATCTTAGGGGGACCATTCCTTGCTCTTGGGTGCACCTTGGTCGATATGTAGAGAGGGCAGATGAAGTTCCGATTGAATAATGAAGAGGTAACTTTCAATATCTGTAGGTCTATGAAGCAGGAAAGCGATCTCAAGTCAGTATTAGTGGTGAATGATATTGTGGAGCAAGGTTCTGATGTATCTATTGAAGAGAGGTTGGGTGTTGATGCACTGGCAGCAGTAATGATGAATTTTGAGGGTGATGGTATTGAAGATTATGATGAATTAGTTGTCGCACTTGATAGGTTCAAATTCCGTTCCAAACCAAAGAAATTGGAGCTAGATATGAAGAATCGCGAAAATTGGAGCTCAAGGCTCTACCATCGCATTTGAGGTATGTATTATAGGGAAGAGATGGCACTTTACCGGTAATCATTGAGGTTGATTTGAGTGAGGTAAAAGTAGAGGCATTGGGTTTTGTGTTAAAGAGGTTCAAGATGGCTATTGGATAGACTATTGCAGACATTATTAGGATTCCTCCTGGCATTTTGTTCTCATAAATCCAACTCATGCCAGAAAGCAAGCCAAGCATTGAGCATCAAAGGACACTTAATCCACCTATGCAAGAGGTCATGAAAAAGGAAATCATCAAATAGTTAGATGCTAGAGTCATATACCCTATTGCAGATAGTAGTTGGTTCTGTCCTGTTCAATGTGTACCTAAGAAATATGGGATTACTGTGGTTCCTAATGTGAAAAATGAGCTTGTTCGGATGCGGCCAGTGATCGGATAGAGAATATGCATGGACTACCGCAAATTGAATGCTTGGACAGAAAATGATCACTTCCCGATGTCATTCATGGATCAGATGCTGGATCTCTTTGCTTTCTTGATGGGTATTCGGGCTACAATAAGATCTCCATTGCTCCGGAGGACCAAGAGAAGACCACCTTCACTTGTCTGTAGGGGACTTTCGCCTTCAAAAGGATACCATTTGGGTTGTGTAATGCTCCAACGACCTTTATGCGTTGCATAATGTCGATATTTTCAGATATAGTGGGGGACACTATTGAGGTATTTATGGATGATTTCTCTGTGGTAGGTGACTCATTTGATAGTTGTTTGATGCATCTGACCGAGGTACTGAAACAGTGTGAAGAGTGCAATCATGTACACAATTGGGAAAAGTGCAACTTCATGGTGAAAGAGGGGATAGTTCTGGGTCATCAGATTTATGAGAAGGGTATTGAGGTTGACAGAGCTACAGTTGTCGTAATAGAAAAGCTTCCACCACCTATCTCTGTTAAAGGTCTTAGAAGCTTTCTTGGGTATGCAAACTTTTATAGGAGGTTTATCAAGGATTTCTCCAAAATTGCACACCCATTGTGCAAATTGCTCGGAAAGGAGTGTAAGTTTGATTTTGTTGATGCTTGTTTTAGAGCATTTGGGTATTGTTGCTGCAAAAGTTTGATTTTGAGGTGAAAGATAGAAAAGGGACAAAAAATCAAGTTGCTGATCATTTGTCCAAATTAGAGGAGGAAGCTATGCTCAAGTTAGAAGATGGGGCTGAAATTAATGATCCATTTCCAGACGAACAGGTATTGGCTGCTTCTTATGATCTTAATCATTAGTTCGTAGATTTTTCTAACTACTTGGCAAGTGATTTGGGTCCATCGGATTTGTCTTTTCACCAAAGGAAAAAGTTTATGCATGATGTGAAAAAGTTCTTTTGGGATGAGCCTTACTTGTTTCGTATTTGTGCTGATGGGATTATTCATTGATGTGTGCTTGAGCTTGAGATGATGAGTATACTATAGGTGTGTCATTCATCGCCTGTTGGTGGGCATCTTAGTGGTATGCGGACTGCTCATAAAATCCTGCAGTGTAGGTATTACTGGCCTACCATCCACCAAGATGCTCATGATTTCGCCAAGTCTTGTAACTTTTGCCAAAGAGAAGGAGGAATTTCAAATAGGCCAGAGCTTATGAATTCGATATTGGTGATTGAGTTATTTGATGTTTGGGGTCTTGACTTCATGGGTCGATTTGTGAGTTCACATGGGATGAAGTATATTCTTATTGCGGTTGACTATGTATCAAAATGGGTGAAATCAATTGCACTTTCAAACAATGAGTGTAAGAGTGTCATCGCATTCTTGAAAAAGAGTATCTTCTCCAAATTTGGTACACCTAGGGCGATTATCAGTGATAGAGGTTCTCACCTTTGTAATAAGTTGTTCAAGGTGTTGCTAGAGAAATATGAAGTTCGTCACAATGTAGATACTTCTTACCATCCGCAGTCTAGTGGGCAAGTTGAAGTATCAAATAGAGAGATAAAGAAAATCCTTGCAAAGACTGTGAACACCAACATAATGGATTGGGCAAGAAGGCTTGATAATGCTTTATGGGCCTATCGCACCGCATTCAAGACTCCCATAGGTATGTCCCCCTACCAACTTGTATATGGGAAGTCATGCCGTTTGCCAGTAGAGCTAGAGCATAAGGCCATGTCTACAGAAGTTGAATTTGGATTGGGGCGTCGCATCAAGTCAAACAGTGAATGACATGAACGAACTTGATGAGTTTCGCCTAAAAGCATATGAAAGTTCAGCCTTGTACAAGCAGAAGATGAAGAAGTATCATGATTAAAAGATTGAAAACCGTGAATTTGTTGTGGAAGATCTGGCGATTTTATTCAACTCAAGGTTGCGATTGTTTCCTGGAAAGCTCAAGTCCAAGTGAACTGGGCCACTTCGAGTCACTCAAGTATTTCCATATGGAGCGGTCGAGCTCGAGAGCAAGGTTCAAATTGAACGGGCAAAGAATCATGGTCTACATGGGGAAGTCGGAGAGTGTCCAAGAAGTGATAGAAGCCTACTATCTTGATGAAGTCTGCATAATCAAGGTGCTTGGAAGGCAACCCAAGATGTATAATCTAGCCAACTATAGGTTTTTCTTTTCAAGATAGGAGTTTTCTTCTTTTATTTTATTTTTTGTAACTCTTTAGATAGGTTTTTTATTTTTGTGTTAGCGTTGGCTAGATATAGAATAGGGTCCGTGTCTAAAGAGTGTCAAGAAAATGTAAAAAGAAAGTCCTAATGGTTGCTACGTGTGCAGGGATGAAAGGCAAAATCAGCAGAAAAGCAGTTGTGCAGTGGTCTATGGACCCCATCGACGGCCCGTTGGTCCATCCACGAACCGTGAATGGTGTCCGTAGACCCCTGGTAAGTTTGCTTATTTTCTAAGTGTCAGAGTGACATACGGAGCAGACCTACAGTCCATAGGTCGATCCAGGGACCGTCGACGGGGTCTCATGTGTCCAAAATTTTGGTTCTGCCGACCCGACCCACACTCCCTTTAAATAAAACCCTTCCATTTCAAAACACTTCCCACGTCCATCTATTCCCCCCCAACCATTTTTCAACCTTCTAAATCCCCCTAATCACTCTTATAACTCCCATATTATCCCCCAATAAATCTCCCAAATCCCATAATTCCCTTTTCTCTCCTAAATCAATCCCCACTTCTACTCTTCTTCCCCAACGATTCCAAAGTCCGGGTTCGGTTTCAAAAGGCTAGCAAAGGGTCACGCATATCATTGCAACACACAGTCATAATTGGTGATTACTTGTAAGGTATACATATTTCTCCCAAACTTTGAATTACTTCACTGTTTCATTTGGAATCACATCGATGAACTTGACCTTGGGTTGTTAGTGTCATGTTTGAATGTTGAATTATCAGTTAGAATAATCCTTGATATGATGGTATGTGAGTGTGTAGCTAATTAAAACCAACTAAATCAGAGTAATAGGCCGAATTGGAAGTTTTGACTTAGGGTTCATATGTTTCAGTTTAATAATCTATTAAATTTTGTGAAATTTGAACCTTAAGGATGATTAACTACCAAATTTCATGTTGAAATGCATGTGTAGGCCTAATTTGTTTGTAATTGTTGAAAGTAAAGGCATGTAATTGTAACAAGTTCTGAAAGCTAGCACATAACTGACCCACGAGACTCCATCCATGGACCGTAGGTCGGGTCCGTGGTCTGTAGCAAACAAAATTTTCACTAAGTGTTGAACCACGATATGGACTACGGTCTGTTGTTCCATCGAAGGACCATTCCGCACATCCGTGGTTCCCACATCAGAGACACAATTTTGGGTCCTCTGACCTACGGAGGGGACCCTCGGACCGTCATTCCATTGACGGACCGTCGGTACCCACCTTAAGTCGACAGCTCAGCTACTTTCCAAGAAAATTTTTAATTTTTTTTTTGGTCCGACACTTGATCTAAAATTACTCCATGAGCATTATTACTATACTTTGGTACTAACGAAGCTTCCACAGGTACCATGGCCCCGAAGCAAGCTCTGACCTACGCCGCCGAGGGCAAATCAAAATTTGTTGCTCCCTTTTTCAGGATGATCGGTGAGGATACAGATAGGGAGTATGTTCCACCTCACTACAGGACCTCCCCCACTGCTCCACGCACTACACGAAATAGAGCCTGGCAGGTGAGCTCCAATGTGGTCACTGCCCCCAGTCTGAAGAGGGGGGCCACACCGATCGGTTCACAGGCTGACTCTAAGTCCCCATCCAACTCCGGCTCCAGCTCCAGTGGCAGCACCACCTTTTCTTGTGAGTCCGAGAGTATGGGCGAGATCCCAGTCCCCCCAGTTATGAGCTTGCACCAATTGCTACAGAGCCCAATAGATGGTGTGTGACGGGCCAGTACTAGATTTACACAGATGCTTGCATGCTGAATGAGCACTATAAGATAGCCAAATTAGTCACAGAGGAACGCCGGGTTCTCCCAGGAAGCCTCCACACTGCTCCAGTCATTCACGATCTTTTTCAGAGGCACAAGTGAGAGTGGATGACATGAAACCTAGGGTCCTATAGTGAGGAAATAGTCCAGGAGTTCTACACTTCCTACGCTGCCACCATTAGAGGATCCATCTCTAAGTGGGCCAAACCTGAACTCAACCTCCAGTTGAGGCCACAATTGTACGGGGGTTCACAGTCGACATCTCCGAGACCACCCTCCGTAGGTTTATCTACGGCCCAGACCATACTCTTCCCATCAATACAGCAGAGTTCGACTATCAGATGGGTATCGTTTAGAGTGGAGAATTTCAAAGGAATGCCGATCACAGAGAGTCACTTTTGAGGTGGCTAGCACGTCACATTATTGCAGATGGAGAGTGCGTAAAGTGGCTCCGGACTTCGAGCTTGGGTATCAAGAAGGCGATGCTGAGTTTTGCTGCTAAATTCTTCTGGTTGCTGGTGCGAAATCGTGTGTCCACTACTCAGGCGAACAATGTGGTCACATGGGACCGAGTAGTGATAGTTGCAGCTATGGTTGCAGGCTTGGAGATACACTTAACCCGCATCCTGATTGCGGTGATTCATGAGAGGGCCTTCAAGTTTACCACCACCCAGCCCTTCCCGTGCCTTATCTTCCAACGTTGTAGGGATGTTGTTATACCAGTATGGCATTGTGACCGGTTGCTTCAGGAAACCAAGACTCTTGATATCGGCCTTATTTGGAAAGGCCAATGTAGCTGAACCTCGCAGGGAGCCACAAGTTGAGGTGCCACCGTTGGGAGATGATCTTGTAGCAGATGTGGAGCAGATGCAAGTTGATGACCCTGCCCCTCCAATCACTACAGCGTATGCCCAGGCTCTTCCGTCTCTGGCCGCCAGTTAGACCCCTACCTTATTTAGAGCCACTTATTCTTCAGGTTCCACCATCATCCATCTAGCCCGAGTCCAAAATCTAGAGATGTAGATGGCAACCTTGCTTCAGTAATTGAAGCCATGGATGCAACGGTCCATAGAAGAGTCCGAGGTGAGGATGGAACGGATGATGGAGCAGAAAGTTCAGCCTATTCATAAGTGCCTGGATGCCTTTGAGTTGCGCGTATTAGAGAGGCCTGCCGCGACCGTTGATGTGTCTACCTTCCAACATGAGTTGGCTAGACTTCGTGTTGATGTTGATGTACTCCTAGGCCCCTAGAGTCTGAGCCAGAATTTACACCTGCGGTACCGGTTGATGAGGTGGTGCTAACTTCCATATTTGTCGATCATATGCCACAATCAGATTCTTCTCGTGCTGCTGCAAAGTGCCCCCGCTCCGGTCGTACTTCTGATGATGCTGAGGCCCAAAGATTAAAGAAGAAAGAGCGCCAATAGTTTGAGGAGGCCACGAGGGCGTCGTTACTAGACGAGGAAATGAGATAGCAGCGGGCAAGGGAGATAGGTGTTGGCTCATCCAGAGGTGTGAGCACTACTGAGGTTGCTGTGAGAATTGATAGAAGCACTACTAAGAGTGCTGGGATAGTAGATGGGAGCGCTACTAAGGGCGTTTCGAGTGTTGATCCAGCGGGCTCTGGGAAACCGGACCCACCCATTTTTTGAGAAGTCTTCGGTACATTTGTGCCACAGGTTTGCTTCACCTTCATCCTATGTTTTATATTTTTTCTTTCTGTGCATTGAGGGAAATTCCACCTTATTTTGTTGGGGGTGGGGTAAATGGATTGGAGTGTTAGGGTGAAGTCTTAGTAACCCAACTCAGAATCCTCCTTTGGGGTTTTCTTGCCTGTGTTCTTTTCCCCCTAAGGACTGTTTACTTTTATGTTGAACCGACATGTTTATGATTGTATATGTAGAAGTAAGTTGAAGAATAAAAAGCATGATGACATAATGAGCATGAAATTGATACCCGTCCAAAACTTATGAAATGTGTTAGATCTATAGTCTTGATGAATTGAATAGGTTGGATCTTAATATGACAAGATAAAGAACCAATTTGACCTCATGACTTACGGTAAAACTAGAACTAGGTAATCTAACAATCTGATAATGAAACAATGTGCCAAGAGTGTGTGAGAAAAGTTGAATGTTCAGACAGTATGTGCCAATCTAGAACTTTTCCCGTTGGTCCTGCTAAGGTAATCCAGGCTAGAAGTTGTGAAGTGATGATAGGCCCTTGTTCAAATTAGTCCACTAAAGCCTAAAATGATCCAACCAAATGAAATCAATGTTCCCTTTGATCCAAATGTTTGAGCCTAAGAGAGACCACTTCTTTCAATTCACCTAACTCACCTTCCCTAAAATAATTATTTTCGCCCCGGTACCTCCTTGGACATGTGCACCTGAACTTAGGCCAAAAGCCTAAGTTGAGGGTGGCTAATGCAAAAAGTTACCTTGATTTTGGCCTTGGTCCGACATCTGATATTGTGCACCTTAACTAATGAAAAATACATAAGTTAAAGGTGGCTATGAAAGAGGAAACTGAAAGAAAAAAGGGTATGAAAAGAATTTTGTGTTGAAGAGAGAAAAAGAAAAGATAGAAGAAGATGTGACTTTGTGCAAAGAAGCAAAAAGATGATAAACAAAAGTGCCAAAAGAAATAAAGAAAAATAAAGTGAAAGAAAAACAAGAAAGTGAAAAATAAGAGCCATAAAGTCAAAAGTCGCATCTGTGTTGAAAAGAGTCAAGGGAAAGAAAGTAAAATGAAAGGATGTCAAAAATAGGTTGAGAAAAGAGGTAAAAAGCCAATGTAATGTCAAGGAGGGCAAAAAAGTCACTAAAAAGTACCCAAATATATCCTACCTAACCCTGAACCTACGTTACAAGCTAAGAAAGTCCTATAGTTATCCTAGCAACTAATTTGGAGAGTGTATGCATTGAAAATATGGGCAAAGCCTATGGTATTGAGCACTAACTATACTTGAAGTCACTTTTGAGCGTGAGTGTTGAATGAATCCTAAAACTCAAAATTCATATCTATTGTGTGAAAAGGATTTCGTTTGAAGTGAGGGCCCTAGTTACATTGTCGGAAAGTTGGTACCTTGGCGATTGTGAAAAATGTATGTTGTGGTGTCTATTGGTCGATATTTGTCATATCTTGATCCGCATGAGTTATCTTGTTGAGTCTGGATAAAAAGGTTTGCACTAAATGGGGGATTTGAGGGAATAAATAGCGATGCGATTTTCTTAAGTTTGAATGGTTGCTTCTACACAAGTGTCATTTTGTGATACCCCGGAATTTAGTAGGATAAACTAGAGCCTTGTGTTAGGGTTCTAGAGTTTTATATGAGGGTTAGAGTCATAAGTAACACTTCCCGTACTTAGAATGAGGGGTTTAGGGGTTGAACGTCAAGGTATGTGTTACACCCCCCATAATTTAGTAGACCATCTAGAGTTTAATGGAGGGTTACAAGGGCAAGTGCCAACGCAAAAGGGGAAAAGCCTAAGCCAAATGCCAAGGATACCCCAACCTTGGAAAAGCACTACCCATAGTTCACGGACATCACCACGACCAGTGTTCTTGACCACGGTTCGTGGGAGGTTTCATGAAGGTGTCTTAGCATTGTGGGAGGCTAGTCCTTGTGTCCAAGCCACTGGACCATGAGAGCCACTTCACGGCTGGTGATCTTGACCACGGTTCGTGGGAAGGCTCGTGGTCATGCCTTAGCATTGTGGAGGCCAAGACATGCTAGCCAAGACACTTCCTAAGGACCACGGCCAGTGGTCTTGACCACAGCTCGTGAGCCTTGTTGTGGTGCCTGGCACCATGGCTGCCTAGTGGAGGTTAAATTAGGAAATTCCTTTTTAGTTAGTTTTAAGTGGGGGTCATTTTCTATGGACTTTATAAAACTATATAAACTATTTTAAGTCATAAACCACCCCAACTAAGTCATTAATTCCAAAACCCCAAAAGATCCCAAAGTTTTTCTACACTATTTCTCTCTCTAAAACTCCATAGAAGAAGAAGAAGGAGGTGAAGTCTAAGGTTGAAGGGGCTGTATCTTCCACTCAATTTAGTGGATATTCTTCAATAAGGTATGGTATCTTTTCATCTATCGGTAGCCTTCACCTATAGATCCCCTCCAAAGTTCAATTTAAAAAAAAACTAGTGATTTCCCCAAGAGTGAGAGTTTGACTTCAATCTTGTGGGTTCTTTCCGAAAACGTTTTTAAAGGTTGATTTATGATGGATTTTGATTGAATTGATGAATTATTGTTGCTTTATGATGAATTCCCACAAGAACCCATGAAATCCCTAATTTTCCTAATTTGGATCTTAAAGTGTGGTATTGTTATATGTTGGTCCAATTGAGTAGATAATAATTGTTCATGGTGTAATTACATGATTTTAGTATGATTATACATGTAGTCTGGATTAACCTAAGATTCTAGGGTGAAATTGATATACTTAGTGTTATGCCATGAAAGAGGTAATTGAGGGCTTAGATGTGACCTTCTAAAGCCATGTTTCTATCTTTATGATTTTTTCTTTGTTTTCTTCTTCTTATCTTCTTTGTCTTCTTCTTTTTATCTTATCTCTTTGTCTTCTTCTTTATCTCTTAGTCTTCCGTCTCTATCTTCTTTTATTTTATCATTCCAGCTGGACATCGAGAATTACATTATCTTCTCCATTGCATTTTGAACATATATGGTCAGGATATTTGTGTCCAATTAGCTTACAATATCTGGTTAATAGTTCTGACAAAATAAATCTTGCCTTTAATGCTCTTGTTGTAGGTTTTTCTTCTGGTTTTAATAATGATAAAATCCATTTCTGCACTTCATCCATATCTGATTTCCTTAGCTCCCTTGAGTTAGCATAAATCATTAATTGATCTCTGGAATAGTAGATCGATATAGCATTTCCATTCAAATAATTGTTGACTAGTTCTTGTATTATAGTTGATATACCAATGATTCTTTTATTGGAATAAAAATTGGGTATCTCAATTTTTGGTATTTCTGGTTGTTCTCCAATATCTTTCGGTATTATCATATCTTTGGTCAGGCCTATCTTTACAACTTGAATAGGAGGTTTTATCTCCTCATGTAATATCTCTGTTGTTGCCGTATAGAATTTCACATAAAATAAATTTCCTTTAGTCACCCTTTTTGTATATAATAAATGCTTTGTATAATTCTGGTATACTGCTTAGTTCTTCTCCGTCATAAGTATATGCAGTACTTATTAATCCATAATTATAACATGTTTTAACTTGGTTAGCATTGGTTTTTGGCTGGGCGATTAGCTTGTTGTATCCTTGTAATTTCTGGGTTATATAGTCTTGGTTTGGATCTTTTGTAGTGGTAGATCTGGGATTGAGGTTGAGTTAACACTATATTTTGTATATATTGTCGATGTATGTCCTTGTGATGTGGTTATATACCTTTTTCTCATCTTGTAGGCTATTTGTATACGTTGAAGTTCGTGGTTCTATATTTAATGGGTTTTTTGTTTTTGGTGTAAATGGTTTTTCAAATAGCTTATTAAAATTTGCATTTCGTTGTTTTTCAATAACTAGTTTCTTTGTACCTGCAGCTGTATTTAAACAATCATTATGAGTTTTAAGGTGTTTCCCAACGTCACCTCTTAGCTCTGGATTTTTAAAGTCTTTCGATCGAGTTAGCTCTGCATTTTTATAGTCATGTTGTTGACTTGTACTAGCTTTAGACTTCAGATTATCTTCATTAGTCTTTAGCTTTTGTATATCATTGTCCATACTGTCCACTTTGATACAAAGTATAGTAATGGCTTTAAGTATCTCTTCGATTGTACTTTCTTTCTCAGTTTGTGTAGCTTTGTCTTGATAAGTAATCTGCAATAACATTCTTATCAGTTTTTATTACTTCAATAGTGAATGTAAAATTTAATATATTTAATACCAATCTTCTCATTTCTTTTGTAGTTACTGAACCCTGTATTTTTCTTGTTAGCCACCATTTTACTTGTGTGTTATCTGTCCTTATAATAAATTTGTTATATACAATATATGGTTCAAATGATAGTAAACATTTATACACTGAATATAATTCTTTCCTATTTATTTCCCATCT
>JAJOOE010007302.1:0-55615 GCA_036250405.1 Solanum raphanifolium | reverse complement strand
AAGATTGTAATGAAAATCTAATTTATGACTTCAATTTCTAAGTGAAAGTTACAAATTCACGTGTTAGAAAGGAGATATGATTCAGATGTATATTATTGTTTCCAAAATCTGAGAATACTAATATGTTTTTGGTTGATCCTTAGTGTTGTAGTATAACAACCTCACCTCAGTCCTCACTATCCTTTTGGGACTGAGACGTAATTGTTGTTTTGTTATTATCGTGAAAAAAGCAAGATTGTAATGAAAATCTAATTTACGACTTTAATTTCTAAGTGAAAGTTACAGATTCACGTGTTAGAAAGGAGCAGCGAAAAAGAGCTCAGATGCACAATATTTCATCTTGAATCAGATGCGTGTGACAACCCAATTGTTCACAAATTGTGCAAGTAAACATCATTGCTCTCTCAAATGCACCAGCCGGGAATCGAACCCGGGTCTGTACCGTGGCAGGGTACTATTCTACCACTAGACCACTGGTGCTGCTTGTATATAATTCCTCTATGTATTTATATTGATTGCACTTTCCTGTGCTTAAGAATCAACTCGATTACAACAATAATATATTCAATAAGATCTATACTACTCGTATGAATTGAACTTGTTTGCATCTTTCAATTGTGTCATATTCAGTGTTTATACTAAATGAATAGAAGATTTATCTTTGATACATATATTTATCACTTATTAAAGTTATACAATATATATTCTCAATTTAAATTAAATTATTTTATTTGATATAAACAGTACCCGATATAATAAAAGTCAGATGTAATCTCCATTTTATACCATTAGCAAACATGACTTTTTGGAGTCGTTTGATACAAAGATTAATAACGCAAGGATTAGTAATGCATGGATTAGTAATGTATGGATTAGTAATGCATGGTTTATTTTTTATCAAGTGTTTGGTTTATTGTTTTTCACCTCATCTTGTTTTTGGATTAAGACTCTAAAAAAAAATTCTTTTCAATTATACCCTTGAATTATTATGAGATTTTCTATTTCAGATGATTAGGTCAAGGTAGATAATTGCTAGATAATATTATTTGTTTATGACCTTCTAACTAGCTAGGAGAAGAATAATTTTGTCGTCATGTTTGCTATTTTCTCACTTGAAATATTTGAAGGCAGATAATTGTATCTTAATAAATTAATCACTCACAAAACGTCAATTTTCAATTTTAAAAAGATATATCATCTACTTTTAAAATTGAAAAGACGATAAACAGTAGTAAAATCGATTAAATCATCTACATTTATACATAAAAATTGCAAGTATTAATTTTATTATGTATGCAATTTTATAAATTGTTCAAAATATAAATAATTAGAAACCACATATATACCAACAAATAATATATTCAATTAAGATCATAAACGTCATGTGTTGATATATTTGTCTTTTCAATTAGTAAATGTTAAAAAAACTCACATTTCAAATATAGTATTAATTTGTGTTGGCAACAAACAACTCTCTCTAAATAATAAAATTTGTAAGCTAATTTATCTAAATAAATTTACTAGTACAAATATAAAACATAAAATCAAAAATTTAATAAAATGATTAAAATAATTTGAGGATATTTTTGTATTGACATTGATTAATCCATGGTAATAAATCATATGTATTACTAATACCACCAAATGAAAGGTATTAGTAATACATCATTTAATGTCATGCAGGGTGTATAACTAATTCATGGATAAGTAATACTTAGACCCAAAATTCATATCAAACATAGTACTAAATAATATCATACATAATACATAGACTATTTCTCATAATACTTCCTACCAAACGACCTAGCTTACGTGTTAGGTCCTTCTCTGAAGAACTCTATAATGAGAATAAAGTCAACAATAATATTTGAACTTTAATTAATTATATAGTATACTTTAAACTTCAGTTTCTTGTTTAGCTTGAACTCTAGCGATGGAAAGTCGGTGCAATATTTGTTCACAAAATTAATTCTTAAAATAGTGTCAATTAAATAATTTTAAATATTTTATTAAGAATAAACTAAATATATTTATATAAGAGAAAGAAGATAAAAATCCTCATAAACTTGACAACACAACTTACTTTAACATTTAAACTATACGGCTGTTTCAATACCCACATCAACATATTTCAAGTGATTTAAACACCCCCTAAGGGATGAGTGGAAGAGAGAGTGAGTGTACTCTCCTAAAAGTACGTGAAAAAAAGTGAATTTTGTGAAGTCCTACACATGGCCTTTTTTTATTGGCCAATATATAACTGATATTTTAAATAGTTTTTCTTGATAAATTAACTCTTTAAGTAATATGTAAATTTTCTTATTTAGAGGTAAATGAAATTTGTGGGTTCCTTTTTAATTTCTTTAAAAAAAGAATTCTTTTCATTTTGTTATCTTCCTCAATACCTCTCTTTCTCCATTGAAACACCTCCTCCTCCATCTTCATCTCCACCTCTATCCACTATTTTCATTTCACTATTCCTTTAATAATCCGTAAAATTTAATACCAATGTCATTTTATTTACGTCAATTTGACTCTATATGATTGATGTCAATTTCGCAAATGTAAACTTTCTTGAATTTTGAGTGATTCATTTTGATTTCTAGATCCATTCAAACATTTGTAGATACATTCAAACATTTCTCATAGAATTTATATTTTTTTTGGATCAACTTTATTATGCAATCTTCATTTCTTATTTGAGTTGTCAAGAAAAAATTGGCTTTCAACAAAATTCATTCTCCAATAGGGTAAATTCATGGGAGGGTTCGAAGAAAATAATGTGAATATAATAGTGAACTTTCTTCTTTAAAGTTATTTAAAAAATTGTTGAATAGTGAAGAATAAGAAAAGAAAGTATTGAAGGTTGAAATGATGAACAACAAGGAAGAAGAAAGAGAAAGGAAGGGGTATGTATTTATAAATTAATTAATTGATGTAATTAATTTTAAAAAGTGTTTAAGAAAAAATGGTGAATAAGTTAAAAGAAAATTAATGGTGTGGCGCCTACATGGTTATGATGTGGCGGGTGAGAGTAGTGCTATAATTGCAGGGTAGAAAAACAATCACTTCAAAGATGTTAAAGGGGGTATCCAAGTGTTTTTTTGTTTTTTTTTTGGGGGGTGGGGGTGTAGGGGGTATGTATTTTCCCTTTATATAATAATAAATCCTCTCATAAGTGTAGAATAGATATTGGTAATTTCAAGTGTTTAGGCCTACCCATTCTCATTGTTAAGAAGTTTTAAACTCTTACAATTATTTTGGTTATGGTTTTATCTTTCAGACAAACATAATCACAAACGTTGGTAATTGTTTTTTTTTCATTTAGCATTTCTTTTGCCACAAATTTGTCCAACTTTGGTATTTGATTTGCACATACTTACTAGAGGTATGTATCGGTCGGTTCGGTTTTAAGTATTTGATTTGCATAAACACTTACCGTAAATGACCTCGGCATCACAAACACTTGCCGAAAATGACCTCGACATCCCAAACCCTTGTCAAAAATGACCTCGACATCATAAAACTTCCCCAAAATGACCTCGACATCATAACACGTACCCGAAATGACATCGGCATCATAACTCACACATGCCTCATCACAGTGTTCAAAATCAACGCACACAAGAAATATCACACCACACAGAAGATATAACAATACATACATTTCAAGTTCACTTTCATGCTATGAAGCATTTCATCAATCAATCAATAATGGTTATAACAAGGCAATTTACAAACATTTTGATCATCACATAGCCTTTTCATTTCAACCCCATTTTATTCATTAAGATTTATCAAGTGGACAATTAACCCTTCACCTCATTCCTATTACTCCCAACACACAACAATAAAGGGAATACATGAATTCTACTAGACTATAAGGTTTAGGAGATCACTTGCCTTAATCAATCAATTAATCAATTTGAAGCTTGAGTTTTCCCCTTTCAAAACACTTTCAAAGCCACACAATCTATATCAATCAAGTATTCACAATCACTTTCCAGAAACAACAATATCCACATCAATTACTTAGAAAAATGGGTCAATCAACTGAAAATCCAATTGCAAAAAGGAGGTTTGATTATGGAAACCAATACTTGAAAATGATATTTAAGTCCTTAGGGACTCATTAGTGAACACCAGTTCGACTAAGGGATCAAAATCAGTTCACAATCTCCATTTTAGTTTAAAACTTGAGTTCTTGAAAAACCAAATCATTTGCAAATCAAACCCCCATAATTTTTTAGGTTAGAATCTATAAATAATCAGAGAAAAATGAAGTTTTAGGGTCATTAAAACTTACCTAGATGATTTTGCACAAAAACGTTTCACTAATTGCCTCCAAGGGTTTCCCAAGCTCAAAAATGGAAAATGGGATCTAAAACCCCAAAATTTGCAGGTCAAAACCCTTCTCAGATGTCGCTTTTGTGAACTAGGTTCCACTTAAGCAAACCCCGCAAAAACTGGGGTCTCGCTTTTGCGCACCAACGACCATCACTAAAGCGAGTCATGGTTCACTTAAGCAGACCCTGCCCAAAAGGCCAGTCTCGATTTTACGAACCAGGCTCTACCTAAGCGAGCCCCGCCCAAAAGACCAGTCTTGCTTTTGTGAACTAGGTTTTGTTTAAGCGAGGACTGCAACACTAGAAACATCTGCCTACACAAAATCATAAAAAAGACCCTCAAGATTCCTTCGGAACCCCGTACACAAAAATCACATATACACAACGATTATACTCAACGTTTCGAACTCAATGGAATCATCAAAATTTGAATCTGAGGTATCCTTGACCCGATAACCGTGGAAACTACAAGAAAGTAACGAAATGCCTAAAAAGGCTAAAACAAGCTCAGGACTTCTAAAAATTCAACCAAGACCTCACCTAGGTCTAGAATCATCCCATGAATCCAACGGAACTCTCGAAATTATGATTTGAGCATCTGAACTCTGAATGTTGACTAAAGTCAACCCAAAGGCTAAAATCTCAATAATTTCCAACTAAGGACCTCAAATCCTCAAAAGGACTTTGAAATTTGAAACTGGCAACTCTCATAGAAAAATTTCCATATTTCGGAACTAATGGAATCAACGGAATTCCATTCCAACACTCGAAACTTCAAAAGGCTCCGAAAACCATTTTTAGGCAACTTAAGCCTTTCAAACTCAAAACTTACACAAAGTCTCAACAATAAACTTCAATTTTGAAACCAACTTCCAAAACTCAATTAGAATCAACTCGGGGTTAAAATCGGGAGGGAAAAATGGTAATTTTCCAAAAATAACCAACCGGGTCATGACACCACACTAGTATTTAATCTTCCATATTCACCTCTGAATGATCATATTGCCTCATGTAAGATAGGGATCTATCATTCCCGCTCACCCCATTAATATCTAAAGGGAATAATCTAACATTATCCAATGATGCAATAGAGCAATATACCATCTATACATTCAACAGAAGCCATGGACTGACAAAATGTAATTAACACCAACTTTACACTTCTTATTGTATTGGAAGAAACATCAAATTTTTACTCCATATATCTTAAATAAAGTTACGTTCTAGCGTTGTCTGATAATGCCAACTCATTACCAAGTTGATACATTTGTAGAAAAAGTTACCCACAGTTTATTGCCACCATTATTTTATCCTGTTGTTCCTTAAATTATAATCCTCATCATATTGGGAGTATATATAAAAATAAATGACTAATATTTGCTATTATTTAAGTGTAAATGGTGAAATTTTCTTCTTGTTCATTCTATTTAAGTCAGCTTTGATAAGTTGATAGTTTTTTTAGCAGTTAGATCCTGAATGTAGTAAATTAGCCTGTAAAATTTGAAACATATAAATTTATAATTTTAAATGTGCCTTTAATCTTAAGCTATGTTAAGTTTGGTATTGGGATTGTCACGACCCAGGGGTACACCCTAGATGTAACATGGTGTACATGACCCCAAGAGTCCTCATACAAGTCACTTAGCATTCATAACTGTAACGACCCAAACCGTCGTTAATTAGGAAAAGCAAAAATTTAGGAAATTCTGGGTCACAGTCCCGCCAGGGCGGGCTAGATGCCACTGGGGCGGCAGAGCCACAACGGGGAAATAGTCGCCAAAGCGGGATAAGCAAGGAAGAATGAAAATAACGTGAATCTTTATTTCCTCCCTCTTCCTAAAATACCTAAATTAATCGTAAAACACCCTAGAAACCCCCCAAAAAGCTGCTCCAAGCTTGGGAAAGATGGAGAGAGATATTTCTAGTGAAAGGATGTCGACGGATTGCAGATTTCTGGTCAAGATCACCCTCACGAGTTTTAGAAGTAATAATCGAAGGCCAAATTTCCGTGCAGCTGCTTGGCGCCCAGGTAGGCTAGGTTTTTATGAATTGAGTAGTTGTAAATCTGTGTTCACTGCGTAATATATGTAAATCAACGGTAGGATTTATGCGTAGGCTTTCGTGCACCGAACGAAATATGATTAAATCCTAGGAAGAAGCCTTAGATGATGAACTAGGGTTATGTATGGGTGAATTAGTGCTTACATGTTATACGCCGATGAGTAGTTCATTGGGATGGTCGTGATTCTATGATTATGTGTGGTAGGTTTGTTCTTGCTTCATTATAATACGTACATATATGTGAACGAAGCTTGTTGATCACACCTAACATAAATAAGTATGAATGAAGAACTATATGTTGTGAATCACTCTTGTTGTATGATTGTGATGATATACACTGTGATTGTAATTGTGGATCGGGTGTTGCGTTCTGACACACTAACTTGGATCAATTGCCACATTCTGGCATAATTATAGGATTGGTTGCCACATTTTGACATAATTTTTGGATCGGGTACCACGTTCCGGTATGCTAACAGTTTGGGTTTGGGTTTGGGTTCCATGAGAGGACCAATGATGTGATATAATTGTGTATCCTGAAAATGTGAAATTGAACGTTGTTCGTAATGATAATTGATATTGTATTTCCCCAGAGATTTTATATGGTTATGAGGACTAATGTCTGATTGTTCTTCTATGTTGAGTAAACTGGTTATGTATCTCCTTGTTGAATGAACTGTGAAGGGTTCAATGGTCGTAATAATTGGGAGCAAGGGATGTCTGTAGGTTACAAAAGGGGATTCGTGGTTGGTAGTTGGGAAGCTTGATATAATGTACTATGAGGCAAGGGCTGGGTAGTATGAAAAGAAAGTAAGGGTATGTTGTGGACTCTTCGATGCGTCAAAATGGTTAGGCCATGATCACAAACCTAGTAAGCAGGTTGATGGAGAAGGTAGTTGGTAGTAAGAGTACTAGTGTAATTTTGAGGTATTCGAGAAAGGGTAAAGGTGGAGAAGCGAGTGGTCTTATTGCATGTTCTTATACGTTGAATTCTTATATTATGCGGTGGGCGTCGGGTTGACCGATGATGCCTACTAGTATGTGTGATTTTGTACTGATACCACTCTTTCTATGCCTTTTTGGCATAGTCTAGATGCACGGTCGATGATGTCTTATTAGGTGAAGACGAAGAAATCTCCAGCAGCTTCTATTTTTCCTTCCGCATGGTGGGAGCTGTGTCTTTTCATTATCATGTCTGGTTTTGTACTCTTAGTAGCTCTTGTACTTGTTTAGACTATATCCTTGGGGTGTTAGTTACTTTACAATTCTTAACCCGAAATTGTTTAAAAGTTCTTATTTATGAAACCCAGTTATTTCATTTATCTCCGTTTTTCTTTTATTTTTTTGCATGTTTTAACTATTAGGATATGAGGGTTCTCCTACTTAGGTGTTAGAGTAAGTGCCCGCATGGCCCAGTGGATTGGGTCGTGACAATAACATAAGAAATAGAACAAAAGAGGTAAAGACAACATTTCAAGTCCAAAAGTTTAATAAAAGTACGGCGGAAGTCTAAAAACTTGTCTCATTAGCCATCTAGTACAATAGAATGAAATTGGGACAAGCCCATATATCATGTCCAAAACTGATAAATAAGAAAGAAACTAAGAACAATGAAAGACCTTCCTCGAAGCATGAGGACTCACCAAGCTCGGAAATCTCGCAATCAACCACTAGCCACGGAACTGAGGACCCTGACTGTCGGACCCTACCTTTGGGGAAATGTAGGAAAGAGTATGCGTTAGTAAAAAACAATGTACCAAGTATGATAGCCATGTATAAAACGTTTAAATCATGCTAAAATAGGATATTTCATGACATGCCATTGACCAAGCTAAAACATGATATAAGAAGAGTTAGAAAACATAAGTCATAAAACATAGTCAATGCAAGCTAACATCTTTGAAACCTTTGAACACACGTGAGATACTACTTGAAGTAACCTTAGTTCATTATTATTGTTCGAAGTAGCCTTAACCGACATAGAAACCATATGAGCTATAACATGATCCCCCGGTGTCTCCCACACCGAAAAGGGTTGTCCTACTTGCCAAGGTAGAACCATGAACTTCTAGCTTAAGTGGATCCACTAGCTAATGTCTATCTAGACAATCATCCTATGGGGGCACATATTTAAGGGATAAGGAGATTGCTTCTAAAAACCCGACCTCTACTAACGGGAAAGCTTCAATCTTAATATCCTCTCGGTGCTAAGCATAAATCCCACGGAATAGTCATTTCTTACTTGTTCTTATTATCCATGGAAGGGAACGTCATCTTGTCAATCCAATCTAGGTCATAAGTTATCCATGGAAAGGTATCATTCAATAACCAATCCAAGCTAGGTTTCATTAGGATAACTCTTTATCTTTGATTCATTTTGGTGAGAAGACCTTTCAACCTTACAACCCTTTACTATGTGAGAAAACCTTTCACATTCATGCTTTCATGTGTATATAAGAAAATCCTCTCAACCACACAACAACAACATCATCATTGATACATCACTCTCAAAACATCCTTAAACAATTTCATAGATTTCGTAAGAATATGCATAATTCCATAATTCACCTTTCAATGTTCAAAACCCACTTTCAATTATCAACATCTAGAAAACATGGGTTAGACATAGGTTTCATCATAAATTAATGTAATTATATCAATTCATGCTTGATTTCATAAAACTCTTCTTTCATGATGCAAAACCCACATTATATGCTTCTAACTTAGAAAAACATGGAGATTTCATAGGTTCATAGGGGAAACATCTTAAAATCATAGTATTTTATCAATTCATGCATAAGAGATTATAATTCAATCATTTAAATCTATAATCAAGAGAACTCGTGGCAATTGAAGAAAACCCTAACTCAATTGGGATTTCTAACTTTGAAAATAGGAGAATTTGGGAACTCCATGAATGGAAGGGATCCATGGATGAAAAATATCATACCTCAAAGCTAATTGCTTCTTTGCAATGGAGGAATGGAGACTTGACTTGAAACCCTAGGTTGAATCCTTCTTTTTCAAGCTTTCTAGAGATAGAACTATTTTGGAGAGGAGACTTGTTCTTCTTTTAGAAATTTGAGAGAATGATTTCGACTGGGGAAATTTGGGGGTTAAAATATTTATATAAGGGTCTTAGTGAAGGGTAACACGACATAGTATTAGGCTAGACTAATTAGGAAAAGACTCAACTGCCCCTAAAAATAACTACCAACCTACTAACGACGCCTTGGACCGATGGAAGGTTGTCTAACCAGTATTAGAAAGTGGGTTTAGGGTCATGATTTACGAACCCTCAACCACGGACCGTGGACCCAAAGGTGGTCTGTTGGTCCAGCCGTGGTTCATGGTCCCCTAACCCTCTTTTGGGTGGCCAATCCACGGACCAGACCCACAGTCCATGGTTCAGTCCACGTGTCGTGGCTGGCCTCCATCGAATGGCACCAAAAGCTTCTAAAACTAGCTATCTTTCCTTTCCCAAATCCAGGGTGTTACATTATCTCCACTTTGGGATCATTCGTCCTCGAATGAGATTCAAGCAAGTACAAAAAGAGCAGGAGAGAAACTAACAAATCAAACATCAATGCAACTTCATCTAAATGCATATAATCAAGGAGGAAATCCGACTCCTAGCTAAAACATACCCAAGACATCATAAGAGGGGTGGAAACTAAATCTAACAGCCCATCATGCATGCAATACACATATCCGGGGAGGAAACATCAACTCCAAGCTCAACACATCACATCATGAAGTCTATATGCGACTCGTACTCAATGCATATAAACATGTAGATATCAATCAAATAAACTCATTTTCTCAAAACTTAAAATTTTCCATAAACATAATTGAAGAAATCATGGGATTATCTAAGACACATGACTCCAAAACAAAGAGTGAACCATAAGGAACTCATTACCTCAAGCTAGAGTAGGGGTAGAAGGAAAGAAATAAGGATATCGCGACATCATATCAGTCTCGGCTTCCCATGTAGCACCCTCAACTAAATGATTCCTCCACAACACTTTCACGGAAGCAACTTCTTTATTTCTCAACTTCTTGACTTGCCGGTCTAAAATCTCAACCAGAACTTCTTCATAAGAAAAATTCTCCTTAACTCCCAAACCTTCTAAGGGAACTATGGATGTCGGATCACCAACACATTTCTTCAACATAGAGACATGGAAAATTGGATGCACCGATGGCAATTCATTAGGCAATTCTAGTTCATAAGCAACCTTACCAACACGCCTCAAAATCTGATATGGGCCTACATATCGGGGACTAAGCTTCCCTTTCTTACCAAACCTCATTACACCCTTCATGGGTGAAATTTTCACATAAACCCAATCATGACCATCAAACTTAAGATCTCTTCTTCTAATATTGGCATAAGAATTCTATCGACTTTGAGCCATTTTCAACCTTTCTCTAATAAGTCAAACCTTCTATATAGCCTCATGTACCAAGTTGGGACCTATTAGGGCTACCCCACCCACCTCAAACCATACTATAGGAGATCTACACCTCCTACCGTACAATGCCTCGAATGGATCCATATAAATACTCGAGTGGTAGCTATTATTATAAGCAAACTCAATCAATAGCAAATGGTCATCCCAATTACCGTTAAAATTAATCACACAAGTTCTCAACATGTCTTTCAAAGTTTGGATAGTACGCTCCGCTTGTCCATCGGTTTGGGGATGAAAGGTCGTACTAAGCTTAACACGAGTACTAAGACCCTTTTGGAAAGACTTCCAAAATTGAGAAGTGAATTGGGTACCACGATCGGAAATAATGGACAAAGGCACTCCATGCAAATTTACCATTTCTCTCAAGTACAACTTAGCATAATCCCTCATCGAATAGGAAACCTTGACAGGAGTAAAATGAGCCAATTTCGTCATCCGATCTACTATAACCCAAATTGAGTCATGTTGTCGCCGGGTGCGAGGCAAACCAACAATAAAGTCCATGTTCAAATCTTTCCACTTCCAAGTAGGAATGCCAATGTCTTGGGACAAACCTCCCGGTTTCTGATGCTCAACTTTCACTTGTTGACAATTAGGACACTTAGTCACAAATTCCGCAAAATCATTCTTCATCCCATTCCACCAATAGACCTCCCGTAAATCACGGTACATCTTGGTGGCTCCCGGGTGAATAGAGTACCGAGAACTGTGGGCTTCTGACAAGATCTTTTCCCTTAAGTCATCAACATTAGGAACACATAAACGACCTTGATATCTAAGTAAACCATCTCCTTCTTGGGAGAAAGCCTCAACGGATTTCTTAAGCATCGCTTCCTTTAAGTCAACCAAAATTGAATCAAGACCTTGCTTGGCTTTCATATCCGCCACAAAAGACAATTTCGAGTCGTTGTGAACATTACACCACCCTGGGTGGAGTCCACTAATTGAACACCCAATCAGGCCAATCTATGAACATCTCAAATCAACTCATTTTTATCTTCTTCAATATGAGTAAGACTACCCATAGATAACCGACTAAGAGCATCTGCCACTACATTAGCTTAATCGGGGTGATAGAGAACACTCATATCATAATCTTTCAATAACTCAACCCACATTCTTTGGCGAAGATTTAGATCCTTCAGATTAAACACATATTGCAAACTCTTGTGGTTGGTAAACACTTCTACATGTACACCATACAAATAGTGCCTCCAAATCTTTAAGACAAAAACAACCGTTGCTAGTTCAAGGTCATGGGTAGGGTAAGTCTTCTCATGAATCTTAAGTTGCCTTGAAGCATAGGCAATGACTTTCCCATTTTGCATAAGTACACACCTTAACCCAATCTTAGAGGCATCACAATAAACCACAAAACCATTAGTCTCGTCCGGTAAAGTCAATACCGGCGTGGAAGTAAGTCTATCCTTCAATTCTTGAAAGCTCTTATCACCAGTTTCAGACCATAGGAACTTAGCCTTCTTTTGAGTCAAAGCCGTCAAAGGAAAGGCAATCGAAGAGAACCCCTCAACAAACCGTCTGTAATAACCAGCTAAACCCAAGAAACTTTTAATATCCTAAGGGGATAGAGGTCTAGGCTAACTTTTGACCGCATCCTTCTTCTTACGATCTACCTCGATGCCCTTAATTGAAATAATGTGACCAAGAAAAACTATGGACCTTAGCCAAAACTCGCATTTACTAAACATTGCAAAGAGTTGTCGGTCCTTAAGAATTCGCAACACGATCCTTAAATGATCAATATGATCATTCTAACTTCTCGAATAGATCAATATATCATCAATGAATACAATCACAAATATGTCAAGGTATTGTCTAAACACTTTATTCGTCAAATCCATAAACGCCGCCGGAGCATTAGTCAACCCAAACGACATTACCAAAAGCTCATAATGACTATACCGAGTTCAAAAATCCATATTTGGAATATCATCTCCTTTCACCCTCAATTGGTGATAACCCAACCGAAGTTCAATCTTAGAGAAGTAACTCGCTCCTTGAAGTTGGTCAAACAAATCATCTATCATTGGAATATGATACTTATTCTTAATGATCACCTCGTTCAACTAACGATAGTCAATACACATACGAAGAGAAGCATCTTCTTTCTAACAAACAAAATTAGAGCACCTCATAGAGAGATACTCAGTCAGATGAAACCCTTATCCAACAAATCTTTCAATTGTTCTTTCAGCTCCTTTAGTTCTACCGGAGCCATTCGGTAAGAAGGAATAGAAATAGGTTGCGTATCTGGGAGAAGGTCAATATCGAAGTCTATTTCCCTTTCGGGAGGAATACCGAGTAAATCATCATGGAACACTTCCAGAAACTCATTAACAATGGGGACCGACTCAAGAGTAGGGGTTTCGGAATCCGCATCCCTCACCCTAACTAAATGGTAACTGCAACCCTTAAAAATCATCTTTCTAGCTTTAAGGCAAGAGACAAATTGACCCTTAGGCATAGATTTCCCCCTTTCCACTCTAAGACAGGAATATTCGGGAACTGAAACTTGACTACACAAGTTATATAATCAATAGAGGCATAAAATGAGTGCAACCAATCCATCCCAAGGATAACATAAAAATCTAGCATATCAAGCTCTACCAAGTCAACAAGAGTAACTCTATGGGACAAAGAGAGGAGACACTTTCTATAGAACCTCTTAGCCACAATAGAATCACCAATAGGAGTAGAGGCAAAAAAAAAGGATCTGACAACACTTCCGAAAGAACATCAAACCTCATAGCCACATATGGCATCACAAAAGACAAGGTAACCCCGAGATCAAGTAAAGCATAAACATCAAGTTGGAAGACTTTCAACATATTGGTAACCACATCGGGAGAACCCTCTTGTTCATCACGAGTCTAGAGTGCATATAATCGATTTTGCTTGGGAGCATAGGAACCCAAACAACTAGGAGGAGCTTTCTTGACCTCTCTTCCTTTAGTCGTAAGCATCGGGCAATCCCTCATCTTATGACCACTTTTACCATAACCGAAGCAACTATCTATGTCGGCTATGCACTTACCCTCGTACTTTTTTCCGTACCTAGCACAAGTAGACATAGGCAATGAAGATCCACTACCATTTGCTCCTTGAGACCTAGGGTTAGACACCCTATCCTTGTTGAACTTAGGAGGAGCATTGGAGGAACCTTGATCGTAAAACCTTTATCGAAATCTAGGCATGACCATGTCCATCAGACCTTGCATGAGAGAAATTACCATCACCGGTTTTAGCCCTCTTTGTGTCCCTAGACTTTTCCTTAAGTTTCTCCTCTTCCATCTGTTGAGAATGAACCATGAGACGAGAGATGTTCAAGTCATGAATAAGCATGATGGTACAACATTCTTTAACCACCATTTCGGATACACCCGAAATGAACTTACGCATCCTTTCCCTAAGATCGGCAACCATTGTAGGGGCATATTTAGAAAATTGAGTGAACTTCAAAGCATATTCCCTCACACTCATATTTCCTATACGAAGGTTGATAAATTCAAGCACCTTTCTTTCCCTCATCTCAAGGGGAAAGAACCTATTAAAAAAGTGGTCTTCAACTTCTCCCAATCAAGAGGACCCGCATCTTACGGCCTCTCTTCTTTCCATTGGTTGTACCATATTTGAGCCACACCCTTAAGTTGATAAGAGGAAAACTCCGCCTTTTCCACCGGTGTCACTCCCATGATCATCAAAACCTTGTAAACTTCATCAATGAACTCTTGAGGATCTTCCCCAACCTTAGAACTATGAAACTCTAGAGGGTTCATTCTAGTGAAGTCCCTTTCTCTAGATGCCGATGTACCCACATTTGGGTTCACAGGAACCGCAACCTCCCTATTGGCTTAGGCCATCATGGCTTGAGCCAATACCTGGAAGTAGCCCTAAACTCCGCATAAGTCACTTGCTTGGCCAAAGGACCAACCAGAGCTTGAGGAGCTTCTTGTTTGTCATTCTCCCTCACATTCCTTCTAGCATAAGATGTTCGAGTAGCCATATGATGTAGAGCATTAGATAAGGATTAGGAGAGAGACCTCATAAAATTAAATTTTATCGCACGACTTTAAAGTAATGAAAGAAGTGGAGTTTCCTAAACATCGTGTTGCCTCTCATTCATAAATTTGGTGTGCTTCACACTCATAAAAAGACTCTACTCGACGTGGCTTATGAGACATCCTAGGACCATTTAAACCTTGTGATCGGATTACCAAGTTTGTAACGACCCAAGAGTACACCCTAGATGTAACATGGCGTATAGGACCCCGAGGGGCCCGTTACAAGCCACTTAGCATTCATAACATAAGAAATAGAACAAAAGAAGTAAACACAATATCTCAAGTCCAAAAGTTTTATAAAAGTACATCGAAAGTCTAAAAACACTTGTCTCATTAGCCATTTAGTATAATAGAATGAAATTGGGACAAGCCCATACATCATGTCCAAAACTAAAAATAAGAAACAAACTAAGAACAATGAAAGTCCGTCCTTGAAGCATGAGGACACACCAAGCTCGAAAATCTCACAATCAACCACTAACCACGGAACTAAGGACCCTGACTGTCGGACCCTACATTTGGGGAAATGTAGGCAAGAATATGCGTTAGCAAAAAACAATGTATCAAGTATGATAGCCATGTATAAAACGTTTAAATCATGCTAAAATAGGATATTTCATGACATGCCATTTACCAAGCTAAAACATGATATAAGAAGAGTTAGAAAACATAAGTCATAAAACATGGTCAATGCAAGCTAACATCTTTGAAACCTTTGAACACATGTGAGATACTACTTGAAGTAACCTTAGTTCATTATTATTGTTCGAAGTAGCCTGAACCGACATAGAGACCATATGAGCTATAACATGATCCCCCGGTGTCTCCCACGCCCAAAAGGGTTGTCCTACTTGCCAAGGTAGAACCATGAACTTCTAGCTTAAGTGGATCCACTAGCTAATGTCTATCTAAACAATCATCATATGGGGGCACATAGTTAAGGGATAAGGAGATTGCTTCTAAAAACCCGGCCTCCACTAACGGGAGAGCTTCAATCTCAATATCATCTCGGTGCTAAGCATAAATCCCACAAAATAGTCATTTCTTACTTATTATCCATGGAAGGGAACGTTATCCTGTCAATCCAAGTTAGGTCATAAGTTATCCATGGAAAGGTATAATTCAATAACAAATCCAAGCTAGGTTTCATTAGGATAGCTCTTTATCTTTGATTCATTTAGGTGAGAAGACCTTTCAACCTTAGAACCCTTTACTATGTGATAAAACCTTTCACATCCATTCTTTCATGTGTATATGAGAAAATTCTTTCTACAACACAACAACAACATCATCATTGATACTTCACTCTCAAAGCATCCTTAAACAATTTCATAGATTTCGTAAGAATATGCATAATTCCATAATTCACCTTTTAATCTTCAAAACGCACTTTCAATCATCAACATCTAGAAAACATGGGTTAGACATGAGTTTCATCATAAATTCATGTAATTCTATCAATTAATGCTTGATTTCATAAACTATTCTTTCATGATGCAAGACTCACATTATATGCTCATAACTTGGAAAAACATGGGTATTTCATGGGTTCATAGGGGAAACATGATAAAATCATAATATTTCATCAATTCATGCAGAAGAGATCAAAATTTAATCATTTAAATCAATAATCAAGAGAACCCATTGCAATTGAAGAAAACCCTAACTCAATTGGGGATTTCTAACTTTGAAAATAGGAGAATTTGGGAACTCCATGACTGGAGGGATCTATGGATGAAAACTATCATATCTCAAAGCCAATTGTTTTTCTGCAATAGAGGAATGGAGACTTGATTTAAAACCCTAGGTTGAATCCTTCTTCTTCAAGCTTTCTAGAGAGAGAAATTTTGGAGAGGAGACTTGTTTTTCTTTTAGAAATTTAAGAGAATGATTTCAATTAGGGAAATTTGGGAATTAAAATACTTATATAGGGGTCTTAGTGAAGGGTAAAATGACATAGTATTAGGCTAGACTAATTAGGAAAAGACCCAACAGCCCCTAAAAATAAATGCCAACCTACTAACGACGCCTTGGACCAACGGACCGCGGTCTAACGGTCCGTCCTGTTCGCCCATTGTACAGTGTTAGAAATTGGGTTAGGGGTCATGATCCACAAACCCCCAACCACGGACCGTGGACCCAATAACAGTCTGTTGGTCCAATCGTGGTTCATGGTCCTGTGATCCCCTTTTGGGTGGCCAATCCACGGACCAGACTCATTGTCCTTGGCTCAGTCCATGTGTCGTGGCTGGTCTCCGTCGGATGGCACCAAAAGGTTCTGAAAACTGGCTATTTTTCCCTTCTCGAATCCGAGGTGTTTCAGGGATGCGTAGGTACATACCTGGAGTGTAATTAAGGTTGTCAAATAAACGTGTCAAACTGAATTTGAATGGGACAAAATAAGTTAAAGTAATATGATTCGCTCAGTAGCTGTTTACTCCGACATGAGTTAGGCTGAAATAAATTAACAAATGGGTTATGAAGCAACGTGCCTAATTCTTATGAAGTTTTATATTTTTTTTCCTTTGTTTTTTTATAGTTATTAAGTATCTAAACGATTTTTTTCTTTATTATGACTATGTATAACGAACCTTTTTAGAAATATTTTGACAAAAAATTTGGAGTGAGTTTGAACTACATATGAGCCTAAGTTTTAGATGAATTGAATTGAACGAGTCAAAATAGATTTGGTTGTGTTTGTTAGGAAGGAAAATATTCTTCTAAAAAAAATTATTTGGAAAACAAGTGAGTTTTTTTACTTATAGTATTTGGTAAGTAAGTAAAAAATATTTCATACCAAAAAATTTATGTGTAATCTACATTATCATAACTCATAGTGGGAGGGGGTCGGGAGTTGTCCCTCAAGGGTGGCGGGGGGTTGGGGGCATTGGGTGGGTAGGGAGGAGACAATGAACTTAGAATTTCTCTTATGAAACTTGTTTTCCTTACTTTCATCAAGGAAGTCATTTCCCTCATAATCAAGGAACTTATTTTCCTAGAGAAAATATTTTTCAAAATTTTTATCCAACCAAACATGAACAATTAATGTTCTAAAATTATACTTTTCTCCATACCTAACTTAAGTGAGTTGGACAGATTATATTTTCATGGGCTATTTTAACATCCCAATGTGTAACCAAATTCAAAGTTTGTTCAAAAGAAGAAGAAACAAAACTTGGAATTTGCTGTCTGATTGACCAACACTTAATTCAACTTTTTTACTAGAAAATTCCCTTAGCCACCATGTGAGAAATGTGAAGTTTGAATGTTTGGAGGATGAATCAAGAAATATGCAAATTATATATAGAGTTTTAGTAGCTATTTGGATAATATTTGAGTAGAAGATAGAAAAAACAAGTGTATTGAAATTACTGTTGAAATAAAATATTTTCTATAGGTTTGCATGCTCATCCTCGCTTCGAGAATAGATAAGAATGTCATCTATGAAAACAATGAAGAACATTTCCAAATACTTCTAAACACTTTGTTCATTAGGTCCTTAAAATATGAAAGGGCATTTGTTTGCCCAAAAGACATAACAACAAATTCATAGTGACCACACTGAATCTTGAAGGTTGTCTTCAGAGTGTCATACTCTCTAATTATGAGTTGATGATAACCTGATTTGAGTTCTATCTTTGAGAAGAAGTTGCACCATGAAGCTGGTCAAACAAGTCATCAATCCTGGGAATGGGATACTTATTCTTATTGTGACTTTGTTCAGCTAAGAGAACCATCTTTCTTAAGCACAACAAGAAAAAGAGCACCCCATAGTTTTTTTACCAACATCGTGATTAGAGCTTGATTCCAAGTTCTTACCTGAATGAAACTGAGCTGAGTAGAGGAGAATTTGTTGCAGATTGATATCATTATCTCCGCTCTCGTAACCATTTTTATCTTCGGTGATAGCGATGAAAGCAGAATTCAACAAGGTGGGATCAACTTCGATTTCGCCGGAGTTCAAGATTTGCAAATCTTTGGATTCCATTTCAACTTGATTTTGCCGTTAATGAGACCCTATATTTATTTCCCAATAGATGCATATATGTTGTGTATATATACTGGTTTTTTCAGGTTCTTGTATTTATTTTACTTTTTAGGGTTTAGAATTAATTTGGATTATACCAAATTTGAAATAAATTAATGCAATATGTGCAATTTGGTATGACGAGTCGGCCAAGTGAAATAGCCAATAAGACCATGCCACACATTGAAAGTGATACAACGTGTCTAATCAAATTAAACACATATGAAAACACGCCTCATGTAGAACTGATGTGTTTGAACCATTAAAAAACATAAACTAAAATTTGATTGGTCAAAACAAATCACCCTAATCACAATACTTCCCACTCAATAGAACAACATGTTCAAACCAATCAAATATCATCATCCCAACTTCAGCCTAATCGATAAAAAAAATGGTCCTCGTCACATTTGTTTCTTCCCAGCACAAGTGACATGTTTCATCGAATCAAATATTATCATATCAACCAAAATACGATTAAAAAAAGTTGTCCTGATCATATATGTTCAACCCTAGCAGAGGTGGCATATTCTAGTTAATCAAATATCGTCATGAGAGTTTCAATTTGATTGGCCAAGAAGAGTGTCATCTCTTCCATCTTGACACAAGGACATGCTTGAGCTAATCAATAACATCATGTCGACTTTAATATGGTTAAAAAGAGTTTGTCCTTGTCACAATTCTTCCAACCTACAACTATAATAAGGATTTTCAATATTTAACAAGGCAAAGGATTCTCATGGATTAAATGTTATAAGTTCCTTATAAAGATCAAGAACGAAGGCAAACTAAATATCCAAGCATTCAAAACAAATCTAATGAAGGCATATCAAATACTAGGGTGTTAATAAATCATATTCACTTATTTTTGTCCATCAAAGTATTTTTGATGAATCAAGTTCAAATCCAACACAAATTCGAAATTAAAAACAACTATCCTTAAATTTATATTCGAAGAGAATGATAAGAGGACTATTAGAGACTATAACACCAATTATTCTAAAATACAATACCATAAATATTTCTCATTCTTATTATTTACTTAGCATGAACTTTATTGTCTACCGCTCGTTCCTTTTTCGCCAAGTATGAAGACTATTATGTTCTCATACTTTATCTTAAGTAACTACGTTGACTTGAGAAAGGAACGTTCCCAATAGAAAAAGGAAAAGTAAAACAAAACCACAACTACCATATGCGTTGTTAGAAAAATAGATGAAAAATGTCACGACCCGAGCCTACGCCCTGGACATGGACAGCACTCAAGAACCATTTCTGGTCTCAGGCGAACCCTCATCCTGGCTGACTACAAGCGGAAGACTAACTCAAGCATACAAAGCTTTAAAAACTAAAATGATTAACTCTGGATAAAATAGTATATTCAACTTGCCAAAAATAGGCAACTCAAGTCTTTAAAACATTTAACAAAATAAATGAAACAGACTTCTCAAACTCTACTATCTATCTATGAAGCCTCTAAAATGACAAAGATGGAAATCGGGACAATACCCACGATATCCTAACAAAACTGAGAAAAATAATGACATCCTCCGAAAGCAAGGAGGTTCACCATAGCTAACTCGAACTGCATGTGGTATCAACGAAGCGCCTATTGATGATCCTGAATACTTGTATTTGCATCATTTCATGATGCAGGCCAAATGGCTTAGTACATGGAATGTAAGAGCATGTAAGGGGAATTCTAAAGCATAACATAAGCTTAAACTTGATAAAAAGGAAACATACTTACTTCTTCTCAACTCACTAAACTAAACTCAACTCAACTCAAGAATAAGATACTCAACTCAACTCAAAGATATGATACTCAACTCAAATGTAAGATACTCAACTCAAAGATATGATACTAAACTTAAAGGTATGATACTCAACTAAAAGGTATGATACTCAACTCAAAGATATGATACTCAACTCAAAGGTATGATACTCAACTCAAGGGTACTCAACTCAAGATACTCAACTCGAGATACGCAACTCAAGACACTCAACTCTGGATACTCAATTCAAGATAAAGCAACTGTAAAAGATGCAATATATGAAAAGCTTTTAAAAAATTAAATAGCAACTCAATGTATTGAAGAATACAATAACAACTCAATTTGTATATAATAAACTATAATATAACTTTGTGGGAGATTCTCTAATTGACAACCATCACTATGAGCTATGTAATGATACAGTGTCTCGCCCGCGCTGCCACAACTGTTCTATACTTTGTCGGGGTATAGAACCTCTCAACTAAGTGGATCCACTAAGCTATGCTTAAAAGCATTAAGGAATCAACTAAAAAGTATAACCATTTCTACTCACGTTGGCTACATGGTTTATGGAGACTTGAGTTAGTTGAACTCGTCCCCATGTCAGTGCTCAATACTACTCCCAAAATTATACTCATCTCATAAGTTTAAAAGCATAACTCTTTATGTGGTTTGAGATTATTACTCAAAATCTTTCTCTAAAAAGAGATGTTACTCAAACTGCTCAAAACACTTTTGGAAAATCTCAGTTTCCTCCACTTTTAAATGCGAAAACATTTACTCTTGGGACTACTTAGTTCCCATATATCATTTTAAATAAAATGAACTTGACTCTACTCTTTCACAACTCAAGTGCTCAAGTCTTAAAACAAGTTTAGAAAAATTTATAAAAGACTTTTCAGAACAAAGTTCATGCCGAATTATGGACGTGAACGACTCAATTCGAGGTTTTCAATAACCATACATAGAACTCAATACTCAGAACTCAACAACTCCATAATTCAAGGACTCAATGATACTACTCATCTCAAGAATGCTCAACTCATAAGGTTCATGCGGAAATATTGGTATGAACAACTCAACTCGAGGACTTCATGGGTAACATGTGATACTCCCATTATTAGGAATATAATTTCAAAAGGGTTAGGAACTCAATACTCAAGACTTAGAACTTGAAGATACAACTGCTCTCAAATATGTTCAATTTATGAAGTTCATGCATAATTTATGGGGATGAACGACTCGACTAGAGTGTCTACAAAACAATATGGAACTCATGTATATGACTCTTCTCATTCTCATACTTACTTCCTCAAAACTTAGCTCGAATCAATAGTTGATCTCAAAGGATTCACAATTGAACTCAAAGGCTTTCTTAAACTCTACTCTTAACTCTCTCCTTGAATTTGAATTTTGAATTCAAGAGTTATGATTCATGATATTAAGGATCTTGTGATGATAATGTAGACTCATGAATACATTCTCATACTCACTTGCTCGAGTCTTGAAACAAGTTACTAGAAATTATAGAAGACTCCTCAAAAGACTCAAAGGGACTTTCTCAAAATGTTCGGAAGAACTCTCAAGACTTATCTCTTCACTCTACCTTGACTTTGAATTATGAATTTAAGGTTATGATTCATGTTATGAATGATTTATAGGTGTTTATAAGTAGGTTAGAGTGTTTAGAATCGATAGGGCTTGAAGGTACCCTTTTAAAGGACTCAAACGGGCTAAACGACGGAGAAGGGGTGGGGGCAGGTGACCCTGGCTCACTAAGTGGCGCAGGGTGCCAGCCCTCTACCTACAGAGGTGTGGTTGGGGAGCACTGGCTGGCGTAGGGCGTTATGCCCCAACCCAGAAATCCCCGATGACTTTCTTTTCTCGTTTTCTCACCCTAGGTCGCCTAGATTCGAACGATTTCTTCCCCAATCACTTGGATTCGATTACTCAACATATTTACACACTTATATACTCAATAAAGCCCTTAAAACACTCACTTTCATCTCAAGAAATCATCAAAAACCCAACAAAACAAGATTTAGAATGAACTTCAAGAACACGTATCAAGAACTTAATCTTTCAATCTTTATGGATGAATTCAAATATTAAAATCATGTTTGGCGTGTAGATGAACGAAATCAATACTATAGAAACTTATATACCTCTTATGGATCAAACCCTTGGCGAAAATCCGCAACAAAACTCAAGAATCTCGATGAACGCCTTGATCCTCTCCTCGTTTCTCCTCTATTCTCTTCTTTTCTCTTCTTGAACTCTCAACTAAAACCCTAGGCGTATATTAGGATTATAAAACTGAACCTAATCAGCTTAGACCCCTAAAATCTTACTAAAAATGAATTAAATCTGATTGGATAAGGAAAAGACCAAAATACCCCTCACTATTTTTGGGTAACTTTCCTTAATTGGACAGCCTGACTTCAAAAGGACATATTTCACTCATCCAACCTCGAAACTTAGCAAACTTGACAACGTTGGAAAGATAATTCAAAGACCTTTCATTTGATATCTTATGGGCCACCTAAATCATCCTATGCTAAAAGTTATGGGCGTTTGAAGTTGATCAAAAACTTAGAAGAACTTAGGAATGACCTGAATGATCTCTTTTTAGTTCTTTTTGGAACTCAAGGTGCTACATCTACTGACCTTAACACTCAAGAAATTTTAAATTCCTCGATAAAATCCTACTCACAACGAAGGATGGTTCGAGTCTTGGTACAAAAATTTATGGGGTGTTACAAAAAATATATCGAGAAAAGGGGGAAATAATGAAGTGAACAAAAAAGGAGTTATGCTACAAATTTATAAGCAAAGGACAGTTAATAATGATCACTCAAATAATCATTTTTATTTAAGATAAAAAAAATACAAACTTCTAAGAAGTAAATAAACTTTGGATTAATTATGTCCTTACAAGCTCATCTTGCAGTGCTAGATTTGTCAGACATGGAAAACCTTGTAGCTCTTTCAAGCAGCATTGGCATGTTGAAAGGTTTGGTGATGTTAGATGTATCGTGGTGCTCAAAACTTGGAAGCTTGCCAGAAGAGATAGGTGATTTAGAGAACTTGGTGAAACTTGATGCCACAAGCTAGTGAACATCTTTAGCTAATTATTTCTTTGCTTCCTCAACATGTGCTACACTACCCATGGATAGTCTGCTAAGGGCTTCAGCCACTATATTGGCTTTACCCGGATGATAGAGCACATTCATGTCATAGTCTTTAAGGAATTCAAGCCATATCCTCTGACGACGATTCAGCTCTATCTAGGTGAACACGTACTGGAGGCTCTTATGATCTTCGAACACATCAACATGAACACTGTAATATCCCACCTTAGAAAGAGCTAAATTTAAAAAGAACAAATTTGGAAAGAGTCAAATCTGAAAATTTTCAAGTTATGCTTAAGTTATGAGTTTTGGGTCAACTTCCAACGACCATAACTTTCAGTACATGATGAGTTAGGTAGCCCATACGATACCAAATGAAAGTTCTTGGAATGCTCTTTCCAACGCCACTAAATTTGATAATTTTCGAGTTCAAATGAGGGAGATATGATCATTTGAAAATTTGCCTATCCAAGTTAAGGAAAGTTACCCAAATTTAAGAGGGGTATTTTGGTGTTTTCCTTACCCCATCAGCTTAAAATGAATTTTGGTAATATTTACGGGTCTAAAATGATTTCGTTCAGTTTTGCAACTACTAATTTACGCTAGGGTTTTGAGAGAGGTTCAAGAAGAGGAGAAAAGGAGAAAAAGTCAAGGCGTTCTTCAAGTTTTCTTGCAAATCAAAGGTTGCTCTGCCAAGGGTTTGATCCCTAATAGGTAAGTGAGTTCTCATAGTGTTGGATTCGTTCACCCACACACCAATCATGTTATTTTCAGCGTAATTTTGTTCTCAAAAGTTGAAGGATTTGAGTTTTTGATAAGTGTTCGTGAAGTATTGTTTTCGTTCTTGAATTAGGATGGGTTTGATGAGTTCTTGAGGTAATCGATTCGAGTTTAAGAGTTGTACTTGTATTGGGTAATTGAATCTAAGGGAACTTGAGGAAATCAATCGATTAAAAGTAATTTAGGATCAGAAAACAAGTAGAAAAATACATCGGATCGTTCTAGGGAAAGGGTAGCGCGGCGCGCCAGCAGTGCGCCCAATCAGACCCCAATAAATGGAGGTTTGGCGCGGCGCACCAACAGTGCACCCAATCAGACCCCCAGTAAATGGAGGTTTGGTGCAGAGCGCCAGCAGTGCCCCAATCAAACCCCCAGTAAATAGAGGCTAGGGTGGCATGCCAGTAGTGCACCCAATCAAACCCCCAGTAAATGGAGGCCTGGGGCGGACGTGCCAGTAGTGCACCAGGGTTGTCTACCCCCACCTTTTTTGCGTCATTTGCTCCATTTAAGTCCTTTTAAGGTATACCTTTGCTCCCTACTGATTCGAATCACCCCCAAACTACATCTAAACATCAAAAGATCATTCATAACATGAATCATGATCTGAAATTTTGTCACGACTCAGGGGTACACCCTAGATGTAACATGGCATACAAGACCCCGAGAGGCCTCATACAATCCACTTAGCTTTCATAACATAAGAAAATAGAAATGAGCAGGAATTTAAAACATTTTCAACAGCATCAAAGTCTTTATTAAATGAAGCGAAAGTCAATTACACTTGTCTCAAACCATCTAGAACATGAATATCTTTGGGATACAGCCCATACAATAGTTCAAAACATAAAATGAAAGAAATAAGGAAATGGTGGCCAAATCCTTGAATTCTATGAGGACTTACTAATCTTCAAATCTTGCTCTACTATGATCCTAGCCACGGGGATGAGAGTCAATATCGTTGGACCCTACATTTGGATAAGAAATGTAGGCAAAAGTCTGCATTAGTACAAACATGTATTGAATATGATAGCTTGCATAAACATCAACATAAGCATAACATAAGCATTAGTCAACATAAGACATAAACCATAAGCATAAGAGATAATAACATAAGTCATAAGCATAATCAATGCACATAAATCATCCTAGTGTAAGACGAATACTTCTCAAGTGACCTCAACTTATCCTTAGTCAAGACTTGGGTCATCCACCTTGTCATGACCCAAGCCTACACCCTGGACGTGGCCGGCACTCAAGAACCATTGATGGTCCCCAAGCGAACCCTCATCATGACTGACTACAAGAGGAAGACTAACTTAAGCATGCAAAAGCTTAAAAACTGAATAAAATTCATGAAACTCAAATACAAAGTTTTAACTCAAATGATTTACTCTGAATATAAATATATTATTCAGCTAGCCAACAATAGGCAACTCAAGTCTTTAAAACATTTAATAAGATAATTAAAATAGACTTCTCAAACTCTACTGTCTATATATGAAGCCTCTAACTGACAAAGATGGAAGTCGGGACAAGACCCACGACATCTTAACAACTGATATAACTGAAAGTATAAATGGAACCCTCCGAAAGCAATGAGGCTCACCATAGCTAACTCGAACTCCATGTGGTATCAACGAAGCTCCCGTTGATGACCCTGAATACTTGTATATGCTTCATGAAATGATGCAGGCCAAATGGCTCAGTACGTGGAATGTACGAACATGTAAGGGGAATTCTAAAGCATAACATAAGCTTGAACTTGATAAAAAAGGAAACATACTTACCTCTTCTCAACTCACTCAACTAACTCAACTTGGGAATAAGATATTCAACTCAAAGATAAAATATTCAACTCAGTGAAATAAGGCTCAACTCAATAATAAGATATTCAACTCAGCGAAATAAGGCTCAACTCTTGGTACTCAACTCTGGATACTCAACTCAATATAAAGCAACAATAAGAGATGCAATAAATGGAAAGCTTTTAAAATAGTAGAAAGCAACTCAATGTATTTAAGAATACAATATACTCAGTTTGTATGCAAGGATACAATATAAACTTTGTTTGTATATGAAAATACAAGTAAACTCTGTGTATATAAAAATACAAATATCTCTGTGGGAGTTTCTCTAACCGACAACCATCACTTATGAGCTATGTGATGATACAACATTTTGCCTCACGCTGCCAGGGCCTTCCTATACCTTGCCAGGGGTATAGAACCTAACTGCTAAGTGGATCCACAAGTCTATGCTAAAAAGCACTAAGGAATCATCTAAAAAGTATGACCCTTTTCTACCCACGTTGGCAACATGGTTTATGGGGGCTGTGAGTTGTCTGAACTCTCCCATATATCGGTGCTCAATACTACTCCCAAAATATAACTAACTCATATGTTTAAAAACATAACTTTTTTTGTGATTTGAGATAATTGCTCAAAAATCTTTATCTTAAAAGATATGGTACTCAAACTGCTCAAAACGCTTTTGAAAATCTCAGTTTCCTCTCATCTTAAATGTGAAAACATTTACTCTTGGGAATACTTAGTTCCCATATATCATTTTAAAGAAAATGAACTCAACGCTGCTCTTTCTCAAAAACATTTCAAAAATCATATTATAATATGATCATTGATGACTCGGGAAGTCTACTGCATAAACATTGATGGTATATCTAGATAAATATTGCTCATACATTAATGGCATACTCAATTGTCATACTAATCATTTTTTAGAAAACTATTTTCTCAAAACTCATCTTTACTTTCTCAAAACTCAGTCTAAGAACTCAAATGTTGGCATAAAAAGATTTTTAAAATTTATAACTCAAATAATAGGGTTCATGTGTAATTATGAACATGAACGACTCAACTTAGGGATCTTAATAGAAATAAAGAACCTCAGTATTCAGAACTCAAGACTCAATGATACTACTCATCTCTAGACTGCTCGACTCATACGGTTCATGCGGGATTATGGGCATGAACAACTCAACTCAAGGGCTTCATGGGTAACATGTAGTAGTCCCATCAGTAGGAATATAATCTCAAAAGGATTAGGAACTCAATGCTCAAAGACTTAGAACAAGAAGATGCTACTCCTCTCGAAGATACTCAATGTATGGAGTTCATGCGGAATTTATGAGCATGAACGACTCGACTCAAAGGTCTAAAGAACATTATAGAACTCATGTATACGACTCTTCTCATTCTCATACTTACCTCCTCAAAAATCAGTTTAAAATTCAAGTATTGGCTTTGAAAAATTTCTCAAGATTTATAACTCAAAATAGGGTTCATGCTGAATTATAGACATGAACAAGTCAACTCAAGGATCTCAATAAAAATATAGAAACTCAATACTTAGGAATATAATTTTTAAAAGAATCGGTAATTCAAGAACTCAAAATCAACTTAGCTCAAGAATACTCAAATCTAGGGGTAGAATCCTAGATTTCTCTTTTACTCATTTAAAAGTAGATGTAGGGAGTGAGGAAGAACTAGTCGAACACTATGATAGCCTTACATACTTAAAAAAACAAGGTTCTTGAAGAATCTTGAAGAAAAACTTGATTAGAAGCCTTGAAACCCTAACTTGAAGGTAAACAATCAAGAAAACCTTTCTTGAGATTCTTGAATTAGTTTCTTGAAATCTCTATGGCCAAGATTTATGATTTTCATTAGTGATTCATAATTGTATGGAGGAACTTGAGTTGGAAAGAATGGAACTCTTGGAGAAAAACTTACCTTGAAGAAGAATCTTGAATGGAGTCTTTTACATTGATTTTTCTTTAGGGTTTTACCCTAGGATTTGAGAGAGAAGAGAATGATGGACTAAATGATGAAAATCTGATTTATTTTTTTAGCCTTTTATTAGACATGAAATTCGTTTAGTATTTTCTTGGAGGTAAAAAAATAAAAACAACACTTTTAATGTTTTCCCGTCGGCTAATTCGTAACAACACTGTATATTTTACTAAAATAGTCATAACTTTTTACTCAAAAATTTGATTGACGCGAAATTGGTGGCGTTGGAAATTAGATTCAAATACCTTTAATTTCATAGATTATGGCTCGCGTAACTCTTTATATTGTTAGATATATGGTCGTTTGAATTTGACCCAAGTAGAATCTTACATCAAAACTTAATCGATAAGGAAACTTCAAGAACACTTATCAAGAACTCATCAAGAAATTAAATTGTTCAATATTCATGGATAGATTCTCAAAAGAAACTCATGATTGGTGTGTGGGTGAATGAGCCCAACACTATGGAAGCTTACATACCTCAAAGAACTACGTTCTTGGCGAAATCTTGAATTTCTTGAACGAACGCTTGAAACTTTGAACTTTTTCTCCTTTTGAATATTCTCTGTAAACCCTAAATGCTTTTTGGGTGAATGAAACTAATATTAATCAGTTTAGACTCCTAAAACCTTACTAAAAACGCTTAAATCCGATTGGGTAAGGAAAAGACCAAAATATCCATCATATTTTTGGGTAACTTTCCTTAATTGGACAGCCCGACTTCAAACGGGCATATCTCCTTCATACGAGCTCGAAATTTAGCAAACTTGGCGGCGTTGGAAAGATAATTCAAAGACCTTTCATTTTTCATCTCATATAACACCTAACTCATTTTTTACGGAGAGTTATGGTCATTTGAAGTTGACCCAAAACTTAAAGGAACCTAGGAATAACTTGAATGAATTATCTTTAGTTCTTCTTGGAACTCACGGTGCTACATCTAGTGACCATAACACTCAAGAAATTTTAAATTCCTCGGTAAAATCCTACTCACAATGAAGAATGGTTCGAGTCTTAGTTAAAAAAAAAATCTGGGGTGTTACAATATCTCCTCATTGGGATCATTCATCCTCGAATGACGGCTGGACTAGGTATGGAACAGGGTTACTCTCATCATCTCTGTCATACCAACTAAAATTTGCCTGCATTACTATTCAGAACCAACTAAGGGCTCTCATTTAGCTATTTCTCATAGCAAAACCTCATCATCCTCTTCCTCCTCGTTTATAACCTTAGACAGAATTATCACCCATCATTATCACGATAAGATCATTAACCTTCTCTTTCTAACATCACTTCATTACTAAAAACACCTCTAAAAAGATATCTCTCATACTCTTTGGAACTTATTACTATCTTATCCTCAAACACTTGACTTGATTTATCATCTTGCCATCTCCCCCTTAGGTCTAAAGCTAACACTCAAAAGTTATTGACCTATTCCAACATCTCTAACTGGTCTACATCCTCTTTTACTCTAACACTCGGGAGAAGCTTATCTCATGACTACCGAACTCTCCATAAGCAGGTAATAAGACTTCTTTCTAAGGTGTTTATGTTAACCTTTTCGGATTACATACCCTCTCGATACACCTCGTAATGCTCTTTTTACTCTTGTGACTTAGCCACACTTCACTGCCCTTATAAAGAGGTTTAAGGTATTTCACTTGTACCACTCATATTTATTGCAGCTAATCACCTCAATTCCTCACCTACTCTATGTCAAGTCTTCTAGTTCAAATCTCAAGACAACATCATCACCCTCATGTTTCCATTCTTTGGATCATGACACTCATCTCAAATTCAAGCTTAATGTTCATTACTAAACCCAAATATCAATACGATTGCTCACCTACAATAATATACCTCATTACTTGATTAGTTCTATAACCTTATGAACATCATGACCCTCTCAAATACATCATAAGCCTAGCTTAGATCTATCACTTTATGAATACTTTTGCTCTTCTATTCAACACTTTCACTTGGTCATTACCTACACAATGACACTTCATCATAAACTCCTTTCTAGTTAAAATATACTCTAACTCATCCTAACTAGTAACTCTTCCTCTTCCTTCTATCAAGAACTCTCTACAACATTACTATTCCTTTTTCTACTCATAAAGGAACTCATCACTTATAACCGACTGGGTACACGATTGCAATAACATAATCTTCCCTATCACTATCCCTTTCCTTAGATTATTGAACCTCTGCATACTTTCCTCTAACTCTGGCTCTTTCACTACTACTTTCCTCTGCAATAACTCTAGCTCTTTCCTTAAATTGCTCAATATTTATGGATAGATTTGCAAAAAAAACTCATGATTAGCATGTGGATGAACGAATCCAACACTATGGAAGCTGACATACCTCAAAGAACTAGGTTCTTGGCGAAATCTTGAATTTCTTGAACGAACACTTGAAACTTTGAACTTTTTCTCCTTTTGAATCTTCTCTCTAAACCCTAAACGTTTTTTGGATGAATGAAACTAATTCTAATCAGTTTAGACTCCTAAAACCTTACAAAAAACTCTTAAATACGATTGGGTAAGGAAAAGACCAAAATATCCCTCATATTTTTGGGTAACTTTCCTTAATTGGGCAGCCCAACTTCAAACGGGCATATCTCCCTCATACGAGCTCGAAATTTAGCAAACTTAACGGCGTTGGAAATATAATTCAAAGACATTTCATTTTCCATCTCATGGCACACCTAACTCATCCTGTACTAAGAGTTATGGTCATTTTAAGTTGACCCAAAACTTAAAGGAACCTAGGAATGACTTGAATGAATTCTCTTTAGTTCTTCTTAGAATTCAAGGTGCTACATCTAGTGACCTTAACACTCAAAAAATTTTAAATTCCTAGGTAAAATCCTACTCACAGGGAAGGATGGTTCGAGTCTTAGTTCGAAAAAATTTATGCGGTGTTACACACCTCTAGTCATACATATCATGGAAGGCAACTCAAGCAACAATCCAAGCTAATCGTTCATCATAACAAGTAAATTTCATCTTAAAACATACTTATGATACTTCCTTGAAGTAACCTTGTTTCATCATAACTATGCTACTTTAATTGAAGGATAGTAAAATCCTTAGCTATTCTACTATTCATGGAAGAGTGCTACTTTACTAATACAAGCTAACTCATTATCCATGAATGGTTACTATTTACCAATTCAATGCTACCAAGGAAAAGCACCTCATTATGTTAGTCAAAGCTTTCATGAAAAGCACCTTATTATGCAGGTCCAAGCTATCCAAGGAAGGGTACTATTTCTCAATCCAAGCTACCAAGGAAATGGTTTGGCCTTACTAAGTCGAGCTACCATGCAAAGCACCTTATTGTGCTTAGTTCAAGCTAACCATTAGAAGGGTACTATTGCTAAATCCAAGCTATCCATGAGTTCGACTAACCCAAGCTACCATGAATGGTCTTGTATTACAAAGTCAAGCTATCCATGAAGGGATCTCATATTACCACTTCAAGTTATCATGAAGAAGCATATCTTTATGCTAATCCAAGCTAAGTCTTATCTATCATAGTTCATAGATTCTTTGATTCATTTTAGGTGAGCAAGCCTTTCAACCTAGAATCATTCTATGTGAGAAAATATTTCACATTCATACATTCAAACATTCATAGAGTAAATCGTGTGGGTAAATCTTTCCACAACAATTCTATCTACTAATCGACATTCATCATATGAGCTTTACTCTCAAAGCCCTACTAATCATAATTCATCATACATGCTTTAGTCTTAAGACAATTCTAATCTAAAATCCTACCAGTCATAATCCATCAAGTATACTTTAATCTCAATCAATTAATGTCTATGTGCTTTACTCTCAAGAAATTCATGTCTATATTCTTCAATCTCAAGCGATCTATAATGTATCTCATCAATCCTTGAAGAATACACCTAAATCCTCATTTTCCCCTATCATGGCATTAAACCGATTTACATCAATTCCATCTTTCTAGACATGGTTTAGGCATGGGTGCATGTAAATTCATCCTAAAAACATTTTATTCTATCAATTCAATCATAAACAATCATAATCCACTCATTTGGATCAAAACCCATAACATTGGAAGAAACCCTAACTAGAATTGGGGTATTCTTCTTCTAAATTGGGGAAATCATAGGGGCTCCATGGATGAAAGGATTCCATGGATGAAAAGCCATCATACCTTGTTAACAAAGCCCACAAATTCTTGAGGATTGGAGACTTGAGCTTGATCCTAGCTCCAACTCTTTCTTCTTCTTCAATATCTAGATAGAGAAATATTTGAGAGAAGAACTTGGATTTTCTTTTGAGGTTTTGGAAATAATGACTTGAATGGTGAGTTTAAAGGGTTAAAATCACTTATATAGGTGTACTATGCTTGGGTAAAATGATCTAGCTTTATTCTAATTAAGTCCGGAAAGATCCTTTTAACCCTCCACTTAACAATGGACTACCCACTTTCACGAGGGGATCCATGAGCCGTGGTCACTATCACAAGCCGTGGTCCCCATCGTGGTCATGGACCAGTGGCTAGGCCACCTTCCCCATAACTCCTAAAAACTAAGTCACATTCACGACCACTCCCACTGCCCATCAAGGCCTTCACTAGCCTCTAGTCGCTCGCAAGAGGGTCTTCATTTTTGGGCAGCTTGGAGGAGTTACTGCCTCACCACCACGAGTGGAACCTCGATCCGTGGTGACCACCACAAGTTGTGTAGGCTCTCGTGGGAGGTGATCAGCCTTAGGTTGTCTACTGCCTAAAGTCTACGGGCACAACCACGACTCGTGGGGACATCCATGAAGGGTGCCAAGGCTCAAATCTCTAGCTCATGCCTTCGCACTCAGCCCTTAGCTTAGACCACTAGATTTCCGAGGTGTTACATTATCTCCCCCTTGGGAACATTTGTCTCTCGAATGGAATTCTAGGCACTCTTAAAGGAAACAACTCAAGGCTATCAGCCCATCATGCATGCAGCTCATCTAAATGCACACAACAAAGGAGGAAACATCAACTCCATGCTAAACATACTCAATGCATTATATGGGAGGTAGGAACTACATCTAACAACCCAATATGCAGGAAATTTCAATGTTTCTCATGTTCAAGGAGGAACTATCATCTCCAAGCTAAAAGCATGCTCAAAACAATCTCATGGAGCCTATATGCAATCTATACTCAAAACATATATCCAAAGAGGAATTCTCAACTCCAAGCTAAAGCATGTTCATCAATTCATCTCATGAAGTCTATAGGCAACTTGTACTCAATGCACTACAACATGAGGAAAATCAATCATATAAGCTCATTTTCTTTCAAAACACAAGTTTTTCATGAACATGCATAACATAAGGAAATCATGGGAATCTCTAAAACACACATGACATCACAACAAATCATAACATAAGCAAACCATGAGGAACTCTTTATCTCAAGATAAGGGAGGAGTAGAAGGAAAAAGATGAGGATATCGGGGCATCATATCGGCCTCGGCCTCCCAAGTAGCATCCTCAACTAAAAGATTCCTCCATAACACTTTTACAGAAGCAACTTCCTTGTTCCTCAACTTCTTAACTTACTGGTCTAAAATCTCAATCGGTACTTCCTCATAAGAAATATTCTCATTAACTCCCAAACCTTCTAAGGGAACTATAAATGTCGGATCGCCAACACACTTCTTTAACATAGAGACATGGAAAACCGGATGCACCAATGCCAACTCTTTAGAAACCTCGAGCTCATAAGCAACCTTACCAATATGTCTCAAGATCTAATATGGGCCAACAAAGCGGGGACTAGGCTTCTCTTACTTCCCAAACCTCATTACACCCCTCATGGGTGAGATTCCCAAGTATACCCAAATCATGAACATTAGGAACACACAATAACCTTGCTATCTAAGCACACCATCTCCCCCTTGAGAGAAAGCCTCAACGGACTTTCTAAGTATCGGTTCTTTTAATTCATCTAAGGTCGGATCAAGACATTACTTAGCTTTCACATCCATCACAAAAGACAATTCTAAACCATGGTGAACTATAACACCACCCATGGAGGAGTCTACTAACTTAACATATCAAGGTATTATCTAAACACCCTATTCATCAAATTCCTACATGTCGTCGGGGCATCAGTCAAACCAAACGACATCCCCAAAACTCATAATGACCATATCAGGTTCTATAATCAATAGAAGCATACTAAGAGTGCAGACTATCCCTACCAAGGATATCATCAAGACCTAGCATATCAAGTTCTATCAAGTCACATAGCCATAATTGGGATCACAAAAGACAAGGTAGCATCGGGATCCATTAAACCATAAACATCAAGTTGGAAAACATTTAACATGCCGGTAACCACATATGGAGGACACTCTTGTTCACCTCGAGCCTAAAAAGCATAGAACCTATTTTGCTTTGCAACATTTGCACCTGAACCACTAGGAGGAGCTTGCTTGCCCTCTCTTCTCTTAGCCTTAATCATTGGACAATCCCTTATTTTGTGATTACTTTCACCACAACTAGAGCAACCCTCTGTGCTGGCTAGACACCTACCCTCATGCCTCTTTCCACACCTAGCATAAGTAGGCAATAGGGATCCACTACTAATTCCTGACGGTTTAGGGTTAGACACCCTATTTTCGTCATACCTAGGAGCATTGGAGGAACCTTGCTCGGAAAACCCTTGTCTATACCTAGGACGACCATGTCCATCGGACCTTGCATGAGAGAAATTACCACCATCAATTCTAGACCTCTTTTTCTCCCTAGATCTCCCTTTAAGTTTCTCCTCTTCAATCTGTTGGGCATGAGTCATAAGACAGGGATGAGCATGCAAACTCTTCACACCAAAAGTTTTCTCGCTCATTTTCTTCCACTAAAAACTCCTCCATAACAATGAAGAGGGTCGTTACACTTAAGCACATTATTATCTAACATAAAATTGACAATAAAAGAAGACACTCAAAAAGATTTATAGTGACATTTAAACTTATCAAGAGAGTAATTAGTAGTACTTATTATAGTAAGAATTACTCATGAGGAGAAAAGGTGAAGGGGAAAGGAGAGGGTAAGGAGGAGCAGATTTGGGAAGAAGAGGAGGGGAGGATTATTCTATTAAACAAAAAAGTAGTATTAGTTAAAAATAAATGTAAAAGATTATATTTTTAAAAAAAACATGTGTCGGTAACTAATTTGTAAATTTATTATGTCATTTGTTAATGACGCTTACACATAAGGTCTGTTGAATTCGGATGTTCACGAGACACACTTATATCAAGTCAAAATATTTCTATGACACATTAATAAAATTAAAGTGCCTATCTAATTTTTATTTACAACTTAGAAGGATCATTTAGGTATTTCACCAAAATAAACTAACAAATAGTTAAACACCCGAATCCAAAATCGTCTAACTAGAAGCCAATCTTATGCAATTTTCTCATCACTAAGCTTGCCCATGTGAGCTAGGTTTGTAGTTACACTAATAATTTCAATTTGTAATATTTATAGATTCTATCCACGCCAATGCTAAAGGCCAATATTAAAATGATGTTTGACTAAGTTTACAAATTAGTTAAATTAATTTGTAGATATTTTAAGATTTATTTATATATGTTTGATGAATATAAAAATACTTATGAGTGAAATTTTGTAAGTCGAAGGTTGCATGGTTCACCAATTTTTTCCAAGCCTAAAAGTTTTTTTCTTTAAAGTTGACATGTTTGGCCAAGCTTCTAGGAGAAGATAACAATATTTTAAGTTTGAAAAATCCTTTAGGCCATAATTTTTTGGTCATAAAGGCCCAAATATGACAACATTGAATGTTCACATTAGGCGAAATGGTCTGATGGACCCTTATATGTATGAGTTCGTACTTTTTACTTAACTCTTTGCCAACTGAACCCCTGAACCCATTGAAACTTGGTATTTTAAAGGAAAAAACTACATAAATGGGACCCTAAAACTCAAAATAATTACATGTTCATAAATCCAAAGTAATTCAAGAAATACTCATTCTCTCAAAAAGTTACCGCCCATACCCCACATTCATTAAGGCTGAAAATTTTCGCTTAACTGATACTAAATTTGTATCATATATTGTATTGGTATCATTAAGGTTGATAATTTTACTTAATTGATACTAAACCAATATATATATATATATATATATATATACTACATTGGCATCATTAAGGTTTCTTGTTCAGAAATTATTCATTAGTCAATGATACTATACTCGTATATATATACTCTTATAGTATCATTGACTAATGAGTAATTTCTAAACAAGAAACATTAATGATACCAATACAATACATATATACTGATTTAGTATCAGTTAAGCGAAATTATCAGCCTTAATGATACCAATACAGTATACGATACTGATTTAGTATCAGATAAGAGAAATTAGTTAAGGGTATATAATGTAATTATTTGGTGGGGGTATGAATGTAAAGGGGTATATGTTTGTAATTACTTTACCTTTATGGGTATTCACTTAGTTTCCTCTTATAACTAAGCAAATGCTCCGTGGAAAACTGTTGGCTCTTAGTATATATATATATACTAGAAAAGGGGAAACCCGTGCTCTGCACGGGCCCAATCACCATTATTTTAAATTTATAATATTTATTTGTGGTACTTTTAATTTTTTTAAATTCAATGACATATGTTTTTTTTCTACGACTAATATTAATGATCTAACGTTAACATTAGAAATAAAAGGTGATTTAAAGATAAAAAGATGGAGAAATAAAATAATCAAACGTACTAGTTAGTTAATAACAATAAAATATGATGGAATTTTGGACAATTAAATCAAAAAATTTAATTTAAAATATCGTTGGTATTTACTAGTACTTATTTGGTATGTTTTTTTATAGTAAAAATTTACTTATGTAAATAAGGTTTTCTTAAATAGTAGGGAAAATGCATAAGTACCCCCCCAAATCTATGCCCGGAATCTCAGAGACATGATTATACTATACTAAGGTCCTATTACCCCCCAAACTTATTTTATAAATAATTTTCTACTCCTTTTCGACTTACGTGGCACTATCAGCCAGATAGCTTGAAAAAATTATCAACACGCGTTGATCCAGAAGATAGTGCCACGTAGGCCAAAAAGGGGTAGAAAATTATTTATAAAATAAGTTTGGGGGGTAATAGGACCTTAGTATAGTATAATCATGTCTCTGAGATTTCGGGCATAGGTAGGGGGGTACTTATGCATTTTGATGATGATGATGATAATAAATATATTTTTAACTACATAAATATTTTTGATGACATTTAAAAATCAAAAATATTTTTCTATAAGATAGAAGATGGAATAACTAAAATACGAATACGGAATATTCCTTTTTAATTAACACTAAACTAAATACAATAATGAAACATACATTTTAATTAATGAGAACACATAGAAAAAAAGAAGAGGATTGAACTGGGCCCACCAAAAAGCTACAAATGAGTAAATTGACTGAATTAAAAACAGAAATAAAAAAGTGATATTCGATCCTAGGACCATGCACATGAAATATTATATTGTAACCAATAAGCCAAGCAACTAAGGACCTGTTTGGATTGGCTTTTGGCTTATGACTTATAAGCTAAAAGCCATAAGTTAGGATTTCTAAGTGCCCGTTTGAATTGACTTATTTTAGGTGTTTTTTAAGCCAAAATAGCTTTTAAGCAGTTTTGAAGTGTTTGGGTAAAGTTAAAAAGTGCTTATAAGCACTTATTTTAAAGCCAAAATAACAAAAATAAACCAAAAGCCGTAAGTTAGAAATTCTAACTTATGGCTTTTGGCTTATAAGTGATAAGCCAAAAGCCAATTCAAACAGGCCCTAACTTATGGGTTTTGGCTTATTTTTGTTATTTTGGCTTTAAAATAAGTGTTTATAAGCATTTTTTAACTTTATCCAAACACTTCAAAACTGTTTAAAAGCCATTTTGGCATAAAAGCAACTAAAATAAGTCAATTCAAATGGGTAAATATGAGGGGAAGCACATAGTTGAAGCTGACATGTTGATGGCGAACTATGTGCTTATTCACTTTTCGTATGTATATATACAAATAAATATTACAAATAAACATGTTGGCAGAAATTGTTGTTGTTTTGTCTGTATTAGTCATTAATTGTAAGAGCTTACTATGGGCACGGGCCATTCCCCCTAAGACTTTATGTGACTTAATGCCATGAGCAAAATCCAACTAATTCTTACGCAAAATGTAATTCAAGTAAATCTGTCAAAAAGGAGGTAAGGGCAATTTATAAATGCCACCAAAAAAAAAAAATACACAATTTGTTTTGTTAGTTAACATTTTGGGATAAGGGTCTGAAAAATATCTCAACTTTGGTCGGATTTGCTGTTGCGATACTAAACTTTCATAAAGACCTATTACCTCCATAGATTATTTAATACCGTATTTTTTACCCCCTGAACTATTTAATAGTGTATTTTAAAGGTATATATGTGCCCACGTGGACACATTACTATTTATAATTTTGATTTATTTTTTATGTCCATGTGGACAAATATATATGTTTAAAATACGGTATTAAATAGTCTAGGGAGATAATAGGTCCTCATGAAAGTTTAGTATCGCAACAACAAATCCGACCAAAGTTGGGGTATTTTTCAGACCCTTATCCCTAACATTTTTATGTCAACTTTGTAATAGATTTTCACACATGTGAGCAAAACTACTAACACATTTCCCTTTGACAATAGTATTGTGGATTGATCAAAATATACGAAAATCTTGAAGGGATATATTTACCTTTGATCTCTCTGTTATAATTTTTTAAGAGCTTAGTATGTCCTTTATTCCTAATTGGCACACCATAGTTCTTGATATAAATTGTGTCAATTAGACAAATCTTATCATTCGTAAGGAAAATCAAAGGAAACTTCAACTTCAAGTCCACAATAGCAAGGAAATTATAGAGAGTTAATAGAAATAACATTCGAAAAAACAACAATGCATAAGGAAAACTATATAAAAGAGAAAGTATCTAGTTTTGTGTATAATATTTTTGTGCATTACATCCTAACATTATTTATTAGGGAGTCAATTCTACATGCTTTTCTAATTATCTGTCAATACATTTAGTATATTATGTAACATCACTATCACAGTATCACTATAGATTTCCTAACCAATGTTATTTCTTCTATGCTAAAATTCTTTAGGATCATTTCCTTTATTCAAAATTTGCTAATGTTCTAGTTGGTTTGCTGCTCTGGTTCAGCAATTCTGCTATTAAAAGACTATAATTTTATATTTAATACTTCAATTAGCTTTTCATTAACCAGGACACTAAGGAATTGTGAGTAAGTCTCAAATATAAAGAAAAAATCTACAGATTAACTAATAGCCTCCTAAACATGCAAGAACATTAAGAAGTAGATAACCAAAAGATTTTACTCCTAAATTGTGCAAGCTTTAGCATATCAAATAAACAATTTCCTTTATTGCCACACCCTTGAACTATAAACCTTGTTATCAATGATGTTAAAGATATAATATCTCTCTCAGGACTTGAATCGAACATATTGCACACTTAGTATGTGAAGATATGGTGTAATCTCATAAGCGGAATCTAGAGAGGATGGTGTGTACACAGTCTTACCCTTAGTATATGAAGGTACATAGTCTTTTTTCCTTCGGACCCTATTTAAATATATAATTACAAATTGTGAAAAAAATAAAATCATAAGTGCAATTGTTATTAACAAAAAAAAAAACCCAACAAGGCAACAACCACCCAAACATAGAAGCACATAGAAGAACCATAATGTCACGATCCAACCCACCGGGCCGTGCGGGCACCCACTCTAACACCTAAGTAGGAGAACCTTCATATCCCAATAATTAAAACATGCGGAAAGTTACGGAAAATAGAAATAAAATATTAAGGACCTTTAACAAAAATTTAGTTAAGACTTGTAAAGTAATTAACACCCCCAAAGATCTAGTCTAAATAGGTACAAGAGCTACTAAGAGAAAAATATGGACAATATAATAAATGACACAGCTCCCACCATGCGGAAGGAAAATAGAAGCTGCTGGAGATTTTCTTCGTCTTCACCTAATGAAACATCATCAATCCTGCATCCAGACTATGCCAAAAGACATAGCAAGAGTAGTATCAGTACAAAACACATGTACTGGTAGGCATCATCGGTCAACCCGACGTCCACCACATAATTCAAGAAACCAACTAGTAAAAACATGTCTTAACATCCATCGCTTCTCCACATTTACCCTCTCTCCAAAATACCACAGAATTACACTAGCACTCTTACCACCAACTACTTCCCAGTCAACCTACTTACTAGGTTCTTGATCACCGCCTAGCCATTCTAACACGTAGAAAAACCCACAACACGAACTACAACAATTCCAACTAACCACCCACGACATTCCCTTTACTTTCTCTCTAAGTTGCCTTGTCCTTTCCACATAGCACATTACAACAAGCTTTCAAACTACCAACCAAGAATTTCTTCCTCCAAGGTGAAATCCACCTAAGTAACTACATCACGTACACTACCCCCACTTCTCACCCTTACAACACACGGACAACTCTTACTCTCGACTATTTTGACCCTTTGAACCCGTTACCTTCCCAATTCATTCGTCAACATGATACACAATAAGTTCACTTGGCACTAAAGAGCAATCAGATATAAGACCTCATAACCATATAACCACTCCGGGGAATTTCCATATCATTTATCATTACAAACCACGTTCAATTTCACGGTTCTCAATTATCACAGTTATATCACGACATTGGTCCTCTCATGGAACCCAAACCCAAACTGTTAGCATACCGGAATGTGGTACCCGATCCAATGATTATGTCAGAACATGGCAACCGATCCAAGTTAGTGTGTCGGAACGCAACACCCGATCCATTCAACAAGCCACAATCACAACCATGAAGTACATTCTCAATGATCATACAATCAAGTCATGATTCAAGACATTTATCATTCATATATCCTCATTTACAATTGATGTGATCACCAATGCAACATTCGCATACATGCATGAATCATAATGAAGCAAAAATAAGCATACATCACACAATTATAGGATCACAACCATCACCTAACCCTAACCCTAGGACGAGGTATTTCCCTTTTCATGATACACATCCTATACAATTGCTAGAATCACAACATAATCACCCTTGAGTTTGGTGCATGAATTCTACTAGCGATTTACATTATACTACGCAGCGAGCACATATTACAACTACTAAATTAGTAAAATCTAGCCTACCTGAGCGCCAAGTAATCGCACGGAGTTTTGGTCTTCGATCCTTGTTTCTGGAACTCGTGACAGTGATCTTGACCGAAACTCTGTAATCCATCGACATCCTTATGCTAGAAATCTCTCTCTCCATCTTTCCCAAGCTTGGAGCAGCTTTTTGGGGGTTTCTAGGGTGTTTTACGACTAATTTAGGTATTTTAGGGAGAAGGAGGAAATAAGATTTCGCGTTATTTACATTGTCTCGCCTATCCCACCCTGGCGACTACTTACCCCGCTGTGGTGTTGCCGCCCTAACGGCATCTGGCCCGCCTTGGCGGGACAGTGGCCTAGAATTTCCTGAATTTTCGTTTTTCCTAAACAACGACGGTTCAGATCGTTACACATAACATAGAGAAGATGGAATAAAAGAGGAGCTTAATAAGCTCAAGCAACTCATCCAAACTACCTTGTAATGAGACAATGAAATGGAATTAGGAAGAATAACCTTAAAGGAGAAATGATATGTATAGTCACTTACAATCCAAGGACATTTGTTGCTCATCAAAAGTCATTAAACTTGTAAAAAGAAAACCTTCGAGTATAGCAAATGAGATTAATATTTTCAACAGTCAAGGGAACACAGTTCGGCGTTACAGTTGTAGTAAACATAGAATGTAGTTAACAAATTGTAGCAATGAAGTGGAAATTTGATCATCACTTATTGTTCAAACATATAATCTTATAGTAGTCAACAAAGAGAAAAATAGGATTATTAAAAAGCAAAAATTGATATCATAATAAATGAAATATCATGACCATCAATATGAATTTAAGTTTTTTTTTTTACTTAATTCATGTTTGATTAAGAATTTTCACATCCATATGTGTTATTTTATCACCGAAGATTTTCACAATTCCAAGAATGCCCCTATTCGTTTTTATCACATTTCCAGCCCAAAGTACAATTTGTCTTATCACATTTCCAGCCCAAAGTACAATTTTTGGAAGCTTTGTTCGTCATCTATCAAGCCAAAACTTGATGAACACTTTCAAGCTAGATACATAGCTATTTCTATTTTCAAACATGAATAAGCAAATTATAGCCACCATTATTGGTCATTTTTTTCAAGAGTTGGACGCATTAGGAGGGAAAATTGGGGGAGATGGGAAAGAAAAACTTACTGTAGCTAATGAATACATCAATAGGGAAGAGAAATTTGAGGCGAAACAGAGATTCCAAATGTATATGGCAGATTATAGAGTAGAGAAGAGTCTCAGAGCATATGGAAGATTGTGGAGACTATTGAAGAGGTAAAGACGGATACATAGCAATATTTTCACTAAAACTAATGGTAAAATTACCTATTTACCCTTGTTCGTCCTTTAAAAGTCTCACTTCTATATAAGTCACTAAAACTAATGGTAAAATTACCTATTTATCTTTGTTCGTCCTTTAAAAATCTCACTTCTATATAAGGGTAATATAATATATTAATTAATTAGTGACACCTTATTACAAATTAGTGGTCACTTTTTTGTTCTTGTTTATGTGAGCCTAATGTGGAACATATAGAGAACATTGCAAAACTGTCATATTAATTTTCTTCTTTTATTATCTTATTTTATCCAATAAAGCGCAAACAAAAAGATCCACAACAATTTTTAAATGGGGAAACATCAATGCATTGTCTTCAGTGGCAGAACTAGAAATTTCACGAATGATATCTAAAAATCACATTAGTAAAAAATAATAATTTAACGAACGAATACACCAACATTTTGTAAATCAAACTACGTAACATTAATAATTAATTTTTTTGATAAAAACATGTTACCAAAATTTTCCAATTTAGCTTGAATTTTCATGTTTATTTAATATGAAGTGAACATATAAAAAAAAGAGAAAATAAAGTTTAGGATGAAATTATTTTTATACTTCAAAATTTCACCAACCTCTGATGACTTGAAAACGAGACATGAAAAATAAAGAGTAGAATCAAAAACGTTTTTTTAAAGAAAATTCTATATGAAGTCTTTTTCACTTTTAATAGCTTTATAAAAAAAATAGAGTTTTCTTATTAACTTTAAATTGAATAATTACTTTTAAATTTTATTTAAAATTTTAATGAAAAGAAAAAAATCAAAAGTTAAATCGATTTAATTTTTAATTGGCTACTAAATTTTTAATTCTTTAGTTGTAAGTCTTTAATTGAAGTTATTTTTATGAGTAATTTTCACATATAGTCATTCAAAAATAAATAAATTATGCTCCATAGCTATAGTTGCCTATTACGATTTGTAGCTATATGTTAGAGGGAGGAGAGAGGTGAGCAAGATTGGGAGGGGGAGGAGAGAGGCGAGCGAGCGAGGGCAGAGAGTGGAGAGAGGTGGATTGTATATGTATACCTCTCAAATTGTATATGTATATCTGTCGTATAATTGTATATATGTAATTGGTATACATATTTATTTGTATATCTGGCGGGGAGATTGTGAGAGGGAGGAGAAAGGTGAGTGAGATTGGGAGAGGGAGGAGAGAGGTAAGCGAGAGAGGGCAGAGAGTGGAGAGAGTCGAACTGTATATGTATATCTGTCAGATAATTGTAAATATATAACTGATATAAATATGTATTTTTATATCTGGCGAGCGAGTTTGAGAGAGGAAGAAGAGAGGCGAGTGAAATTGGGAGATAGAGAAGAGAGGTGAGCGAGAAAGGGCTGAGAGTGGAGAGAGACTAATTGTAATTGTATATCTATCATATAATTGTGTGTGTGAGAGAGAGAGATTTGTGTGTGTGATTTGTATTTGTATATATAAAAAAGAGGACAAGTGACGTAATTACAATTAAAATTAAGTTGTGAGCCGTAATTAATTCAAACTATAGTTATGTTAGCTAATTAACTAGTATATATTTACTTTTCTGCGTAATTTTCCCTGTTTTAATAGATAATATTATTTTTGAATTACCTAAAAAAAAGGAAAATTATGCGGTTAAACAAACTTATACTACCTAATTACTCATCAAAGCTATAGTTTTCTATAGTTACCACTCGTGACTAACATTAACCATTAATTACATGGGCTGACTTCGAGTTTGTATAATTAGTTACGTTTGTATAATTCGCCACATTTGTATTATTCGCCACTAACAATTCTTCACTTGATTTGTATTTGTATATAACGATGATTTCCTTTGATTTTTCGATTTTTCGATTTTGTCACCATATACATACAATCTTCTTGCGTATAACTTTTTAAAGTTTGTATAAACATGTAGTTTTCAAATTTTGTATAATATAATTTATTTAATGTAATTTGTATAATATATTTTGTATAATTGTTTAAAGTTCATATGTTTATGTTTGTATCAATTCATCATTTTTTATCATATTTGTAAAAATTCAGACTTTATATTACTCAATTATGCAAAAACACACGAATTATACAAACGTACCTGCGAATTATACAAATTATTACCCTCTCTCGCTCGCCTCTCCTCCCTCTCCCAATCTCGCTCACCAGATAATACAAATACATATGTATAATATACAATTATCTAATCGATATACATATACAATTCACCTCTCTCCCATTCTCTGCCCTCTCTCGCTTGCCTCTCTCCTCCCTCTCCCAATCTCGCTCACCACTCTTTTCCCTATAACATGTAGCTACAAATTATAATTAATAAACTATAGCTTTGGAGTGTAATTAGATTATTTTTGAGTGACTATACGTAAAAGTTCCCCAAAAGAAAAATAACAACTTTTATTAACTATAATTGAGAAATTAAGTAGAAAAAATCTTTTAAATTAGCCTATTATTAAACCCAAACCCCTTAAACCCTTCTTCTAACCAGCATAACCAAATTTCTGCCCCTCTTTTCTCCTTCAACACACACAAATTCATCATCATGGGTTTCTTCGATCTCAGCATACCCTACTATGAATCCGATAGAAACATCGTTACAGATAAAAAAACCCTAAAGACCATACGTCTCAAGCTCATAATCAAGGCTATGGAATTGGGTTACACAGGAATCGCATACAATCGTACTTTCAGAGGTGTAATGTCGGAATCGGATCGTTGTTGTATCCCTTTATTCCCTCTTTCTTCTGTTTTGAAACTTGCACCTCCACTTTCCTCAGCTGTAGAGTTCCACAGAAAACTCTTAAATGTACCTATTTCAGCCCCTTTTCGGCAGTATACGCGTTTGACGGTGGTAGTTGATAGTTCGTTTCAGGCTTCAGCTCTTAATTCTGGAAATCCTATTCTGAAAAGCTATGATATTGTTGCCGTGAGACCCCTCAATCAGCAGGCGTTTGAACAGGCTTGCCAGGTTTCTGAGGTTTGTTGAATACTCACTCCGACTCAATTTAAGTGTGTTAGTTTGATTGAGCAAGGAATTTAGGAAATAAAGATACATTTTTGAATCTTGAAGATGGGTGTAGTCCTTTAAACTTGTCTGGCAGAAAGTTGAAATTGGAAAGCTTACAGTAATAGGAATTTCTCTGTTTGTGCTGAGATGAAGTATTGAATATTTACGGAATGTTAGTCTATTAAGTATGAGTTAGAGGTCTATATACTGTTGCTTTTATCATGGAGCAGCTATTAGAAAAAAAGGACGATGCGAACTTTATATGTTAACAATCATTTTTGTCTCTATTTCCTTGAAGACTTCAGATGTTGCATTTATGCATGTCTTATACACTAGTTGTTTCTGTGCTTACCTTTATCTTTTCAACTTTTAGGTGGACATAATTGCTATTGATTTCTCGGATAAGTTGCCATTTAGGTTGAAGCAATCTATGGTTAAAGCTGCAATTCAGGTGTGCCGTTTATTAATGTAATATTCATATTCATGATGCAAATCCTCGTCTATGTGCACTTCACGAAATATCGGGATAATATACTATTGATAAAGTGAAAAAAGAGCAGAGACAAAAAACACCAGGGTGATTCTTCCCATTTGTCTTAGCCTTGGTGGACAGAGTTACCTGTTGCTAGTGGGAGGAGGCAGGTAGCCCATGGAATTAGTCAAGGTGCGCGAAAGATGGCCGAGACACCATGGTCATCATAAAAAATAGGAAGTCTGAATGAGTCCAACATTGTTAGAGTTGTGGTGGGTCACTAGTGGACAAGGGCCCAATGCTTTTGAAGAAAGATTGTTCAAATAACATATGTTTGAATCTTTGGAGCTCTGATTAGAATGAAACAATCATCTTTAATATAAACATGTAATAGACAAAGGTAGTGCTGAACTACAACTACTTTCATTTATTTAGTTTGGATAGAATGGTTGAAGAGGATTGGACATGTGGGAGTAAAAATTGGGTTCTCAATATATTTTTGATTTCTACTAAACTTTGGTTATAAAGAATATTATGTGTTCTCCTAAAAGAGAGTACTATTAAGTGAAATAAAAAGTAAAACTGGAAAGTCTTTCCCTTGATTTTATATCTATTTAGGACACAAAAAAAAAGAGAAGAAAGTCATTCCCTTGCTTATATTCTGATGACCAGTGATTCTGCTTTTGGTTTATTTTGCCTTCGTTAAGTGGACAATGCGTTATGTAACTTGGTCTTATAAGATCCAAACGTATGAGCAAAGCTGCAAAGGTTATTGCAGATCACAGTTTGCAAATATTTGGAAGATTTATCTTAGCCAAGGACCTGCTGGCTGCATGTCTTTTGAGACTCATACACGATACAAACATTTCAATACTTGAAACCGAACATGCATCATGTCATTAACATGATAAATGATTTATATGTATGGATATTATACAGAAGGGATGTAGAACAGGTGGTTTAAGCTCCTCGATCTTGTAGTATAAAAAGAAAGATAGCGATTACCAGACTGAGAACTTCTCATGCACATATCATCCAAAGCATGCTCCTTAATAATACTAATAATTGTCTACTTGTGCCTTTGTGATTTTTGTTTGTCATGGTATTTCCTCTTTTAGCTGGTCCTAACTTATATGGGACTGAGGGGTAGTTGTGATATTATTTGTTTCATCATTCGGTCATTAAATATGCTTGAGGTGATCAATCTTATTGAGGTAAACATATTGCAGAGGTTTTCTTAATTTAGCTTGTGATATTTGATTATTAAGTATTGAAACTAGGTTAGGAATAAACATGGTGCAAGCAATTGGATCTTCAGACTTAAGGAGCTATATGCTGATGAATTGTCATTCTTGCAAGTAAAACTCCTTGGAAAGAGATATCTATGTTCATTTGGCTTGTATTGGATTCCCTTAAAAGATAGTTAGGTTTCATTTCTGTCCAGGGCTTTTGGTATGCTAAATATTAACCACTAAGATGTGCAAATCATAACTTTCTAACTGAAACTAATTCGTTGAAGGAACTTCTTAATGTGGAGGAAAAAATGAATGGCACCCAAAGATGGTGTATGCTCAAAGTTAGCTGAACCACATCTTTAGCTGTTTATGGTTTTCTGGATGATTGAGAGTTTTGATTTCTTTTTATTGCAGCGTGGAGTATATTTTGAGATTACTTACTCAAGTCTTATTTTGGATGCCCAAATGAGAAGGCAAACTATATCTAATGCTAAGGTGAGTCCGGGATATTCTGGTTTTGTTCTTTTGTATTTGGTTTTAGTTGTTGGTATAGTATGGTTTTAAGAGAAGACATGAAATCCTCTTGATAATAAGTAAAACAGTTTTCTACAGAGGTAACCTCTAACTAGGGGTTTTCTACCTTATAAAAAATAAAAAATAAATCAAGCTTCATGTTGAATTCGTAGGAACTATTGCATGTTCTCTAATATGCGTTCAGAGTTATTAAGCCTAATTGGTCTACATTTTCACTTTCTTTTTTCTTTTACGCCTACACCAAGTAATCCTCAATCCGAATCTACTTGCAGTTGGCCATGTGAATCCTCACTGTCCATTTTGTTCCTTTCTTTTTTCATTAATGAAGATAAATTAGTAGTCCACAGGTCCTTTCTTATATGTGAAGCACCTATACCAAATTAAAAAAATGGCTTTTGAACATTTCCCGACTTATGGTAGTTTGCATCACAGCTTCTGTTTTCCTTATCTATAGTGAAACCAAATTTATATTCTCTTTCTCGCCTTCTATGCACTCCACCTCATGTACCTTATCGCATAAGCAATTCTACCTTCTCTAGCTAGACAATTTTCTTAATAAAAAATGGAAGTGTTTACTTTGATGTATAAGCCATTTCCTTTTTGTGTGTCCTTGCCTTTACTGGAAATTTTTATTTGAATTTGGTTGTATCTAAAGGCAGTTGGCATTCTTAAATGATTATGAGGCTTTCTTCTTAGATTTCTCGACACTAAATACTATACATACATTGTGACTTTATTCTCTGTCGTTCATGGATTTTAACATAATACCTGGGCAACAGTATTCTGCTAACCTGGCTAGGACCCAAAAATAGTGAAATTGTACGAAGTACATTGCATATTCTTCAAGTTAAGCATAGAGCAAAGACATTGAAAGTCACTAATTCATATAGAACTCAAAATGTAGGAAAATACTGTTAAATGAAATAGAAATCTTATAGCAGATCATCAACCTCAAGATCCAGTATTGAGGTAATAGTTCTTACTTGCATGTTATGTTACATGAGCATTTAATAAAGCTTCTTAACAAGAACCATGACTCCTTGTAGCATGCTCTTTTCTAGTATAAGGTGACACTAGGCTGACCTTTTGGCAGGGATTTTCTCAACCTAATTTAAGACTTATGATTTGTATTTTCTTACTATCTTTGGTGTCTAGAATAATGTCAAATCTAATCTGATCTAATTGCTAAATATCCAGTTGCTGGTGGATTGGACTCGAGGAAAGAACCTTCTTTTCTCCAGTGCTGCTCCTTCTGTAACCGAACTTAGAGGGCCTTGTGATGTAGCGAATTTGGCATCTTTGCTCGGTCTCCAACTGGAACGTGCAAAAGCAGCGCTTTCCAAAAATTGTAGGTAACTTACAGAAATTACTTCATTTTTTTGAGTTACCAGCACTTTCGCATGATGGATTTTGAAGTATTCTATCCTTTGGCAGAACTGTTATAACTAATGCTTTAAGGAAAAAATGTTACCACAAGGAGGCAATTAAGGTTGAACCAATAACATCGGGTATCAAGGAACCTGAATTTGATGATTGGCTCAACAAATGGGATCCTATCTCTAGTGGTGAGGGTGATTTGCTGTTAGACGACATTAAGAAATCTTTTTCTGTCTCCAGAAATGTACCAAAAGAAGTGAAGCCCATCGACTTTAGTTCGACTGTGAATAACCTGCCTGCACATGGGCTCCAGATTAAAGATTTGATATCTTCAACAGTGTTGGGGCAGGTTCCTGTGGATGCTATTGCTGAATTAGCAGGTGTTCAGGTGGATGAGATGACTCTTCCAAGTTCTGGGATATCACAACAACCAGGTGGTGTCAATTTTCTGCCTGTAGAATGTTCAATTCTAGAAGATGATACGGATAAAAACCAACAGGGTTCTGGTTCTGAAAAAGTTAGGGTGCCACGGTTGTTCATTGCTCCTCGAAATGATGCTGCTAGTTTGGATAAAGAAGAGGAAAACGGTAGGATTGATAATGAGGATATACAATTTACAATGAAGTTAGATATAAAAGATACATCTGGGACCAAAATGCATGATTTGCAAACAGAAACTAGTCCAGTTAGTTGTGAAGGGAATGCTGTCTTGCTAGATGGTGTGACAATCCACACCTGCAGAAGAGATATGGAAGTCAGAGAAAATAGTATGATTGACAATGAGGAAATGAAAATTACAGGTAAGTTACACGTGCAGGATACTTCTTCCGAGAACATAATACATGATTTTCAACTTGGAACTTATTCAGCTAGTAGTGATGGAGCCTTGCCAGAGAGTGCAGCAAACTATACTTGCAGAACAGATTCTGAAGTCACTCTTTCTGCTAGTTCTTCCTTTGTGGATGTTACACTTTCAAAGGATGAGACTTTCACTGGTTCAAATGTTCAGCAGCTTGGGATCTCAGGTAGCTTCCACACAGATTCCCATGATCAAAATGGTGCAGATGGTGTAGCCTTGATTGAGGCACGAGTTAACAATCCAACTGTGAAAGAACAATTTAGGGAGATGAGGTATCATTCTACTACCTTACCTGCTGGATCATCCAACAGTGAGCATAGCAATCCAATGGAAGTGGATAATGATTATTTAGTTGCTGAGAAGGTGCCAAGCAAAGATGTTACAGAGGGAGAACTGAACCACACTGGTGATAGTGCTGGACTAAGTCATCAGATCCTGGGTGGATCTTTGTCAGGTATGACTCTATTAGTTTTGTGAGTGATTGTCCAACACTCCAAATTCACTTCCTCAGGGTAAATTGACTTATTTTTCATTTGGTCTTGAACACCAATAGCTATTCTCAAACATATTTTAAATTATTATTTTGAGAAAATGATATTTAATTAAATTGCATCTATGTGAGTCCTGAAAAACACCAACCAGGTCAAACGAAACGGAGCATAAGTTTTGAAGTGGACAGCATAGTTGTTATCTTCATGGACGATTTATTTACTGATATAACATTCAGAAAACCATTCATTTCTCTTTTCCCTCTATCTTATAGGTCTCAGTTGCAAAAGTTCTTTTCTTGCTAGTATCAGCATATGTTGAATCTAGTAGCTTTTACTTAGACCCTGTATTTATATTAGGATTCATTAATTTGTATAAATATTAATTGTGAAACCAGTTACTAAAACGAGCTACCGGTTCAATGGCAAGTTCAGAACCCATAAACTTATCCTATCTCTGTCTTTGGTTGGGTAAGCTATTTCTGTCTTTGAGTCACCTGTTAGTGTTTATTGGTTACCATTAGCATTTGATACCCTGCATTGGTGCAAATCTGTTATTACCTCCTTACGATTGGATGCCCTTTTGGTGGGGATGGTTGGAAACTTTCAAGTTCAATTGCTCTGCATAGTGTCCTTTCCTTCAGATAATTAGTCATATTTATCTTGTATTGTTCTGTTCTTCTGATGAATTTTCCTTTTAGTTTCTGCCTAAAGCATATGTTTTAATGTTTCCATCCATCCTTTGCAGGGAATATGAAACGTAGGACATCTTATCGGCCTTCTTTGTTTCCTTTCAAACGCTTGTTGACTCGTAGGCCTTCCACTTTCAGAGGCTGAATCAGTTTGCGACTTTGTGAGGTTTGTCTGGTTGTTTATTTAAGTCAATTGACAAGTGTAATACCATTAAAGAAGAAATTATACGTTTAATTCTCTTCTGCTGTTTGTTCCATGCGTAATAGCCTCTTGGATTCTTTATGGCTCATTATTCTAACTTTACTGTTGTAATATAGGTCTATTCTTTGTGTATTGTGCATCTTATTATGTACATTATATGCACCCGGAATATTGTATTGCTCATTAAATATTATATCTATCAGCAGGATTAATCAAAATCCTTTCATAGCACCTATTGTACTTGGCTAGTTAGTTCCAGTTATATAGATTAGATTTGATATGCATGTGGTAAGTCAATACTTAAAAGTACTTTGATCTAGAAAAGTTGATCAGTTTGATTAAGTTTATATCAGGCAGTGGAACAAGAAAGCGTTTTCCTCCTGTCTATGGTGTCTTTATATGTTGTCGCTATCGCCCTTGTCGATTGCCCCTTATTGATGATGGGAGTCCACTTCCAACACTTAAGATTAACATTTCACCATGTCAACCTTTTTTTCTCTTTGTTATCTTTGCTGTTTTTGTCTTTTCTCTCTCTTTGCTGGTATTTGATCTTGGAGGAGATTTACCTTTTTATAAGATAAAAAGATTATGTCTGACACTTCACAATTCCATGTTGGTTAACATAATCTTTTAATAATTTTGATCGATGAGTGCAAACAAATGAACCCATGCTCCCAGGCACTCCTACCTTGGTAAGCTTCTAGCGGTCCCTTCTGGGCCCTAGAATCCCCTTCCGGTGATCTTCCATTGCCGGAAACATACCCGCGCCTTCTTTCTCCTCTTCTTTCTTCTTCTACTTCTTCTTCTTCAAGCCTTTCTTCCTTTTTCTCTCTGTGCAACTATGGGGGATGATACAATTTTCTTTGCTGTTGGTTTCAAATCGTACGACATTACCAGGGTGGTATCTAGAGCTGAAACTTGGTACGACTGGGTAGAGAGAGGCCGCAAGATGATGACGAGGATGAGTGTTAGCCAGAAGACGATGGAGTGGCTAGCCTACACCCTCAAGGAAGCTTCAAAAAGCCATGGAAACACTGTACGCAGATGGAAACGTCAGGACCACTTTACTGAGCTTTTCTGCGCTAGGAACTACAACAAATTTGGTCGGTATATTAGTATTATAAAGGTGCAGGACAAGAAAAGAGATGTCATCATCATACCTGAGTGGTCTTTAAACTCTGGATGGATGGACATAGCTACCAAAATATCAGTCTTCATAAATGCTAAGGCCCAAACGATAGGTAAAACATCACATAGGAAAACTGAGAAGGGTTTATTATATTCAGACATTGTCAGGAACAATAAATGGTCTACAAGGGAATTAAATGGTGCGAAAATTCAACAAAAAGGGAATTCACTCATTATATCAGATGCCATCTCAACAACTCAGAACGAGTCGCTAGCAAAGAGTGTTGTTGGATCCCTACCGGAGGAAATCTCAGGCATCACTTTACCAGAGATCCGACGATGGGTCGCAAGCACTTGGAGGCACAATCATGGAATCAATATCTTCGATCTTGGGGGGAATCGATTTCTCTTCGAATTCCCCAATAGAACAGCTGCTGATCACATACTAAGGGGGGACTGGTTCTGGAAATCTTACAAATTCAGCCTTCAATGGTGGTCAGCAACCTCAAACGCCATTTTTGAGAGACCGAATCAAGTCTGGATAAGAGTAGTGGGACTCCCTCTCTATTTGTGGTCCCAAAAAGTTTTCCGTGAGATCGGAAATCTCTGTGGAGGCTGGATCCGTACGGAAGAAGAGACAGAATTACGCAATCACCTCAAATGGGCAAGACTGAAGGTGCGAGGAGATGGCGAGTCGATTCCGAGCACAGTGGAGCTGACCTACGGAGATTTGACACTCAAAGTGCAAATATGGGTGGAGACACCGGCTAGAGTGATCTCCGATGAATGGAGACGAATACCCATTAATACCCAATGGTCTGAAGAAGTGTCCAGTCAAAAGGGGGTAGACAGCCTTTTAGGGTTTACAGAAGTGACTGGCCACGTGGGGTCCTCGTATGATCTAGAAATTTCAAAATGGCCAGCTGGCCCAGCACGTGATATCACATGTAAACCAAGGGCCCACCACTCTATTCTTCCTATGAAATCAATCTTAGTAAATAAGGGGAAAAAATTGGTCCCAGATATTCTGGCCCAATCCATTTCAAATGGGCTGCCTGCAGAAATTTCTTTCTCTCCTTTGTTGGACCCAATTGTGGTGGAATTAGAGGCTAACTTAATTACCTCTTCCTCCACTACTCCACAAGAGCTCGTAACAGCGCAGGGGTAATATTTGAGAGAGGAAGAAATTTTGAAGGAGAAGAGAGGAGCAGAAACAGCGATGGGGAATATTGTAGATACCTCTGAGATTCTCTGGCAGCAGGCCAACACATGCATACAAGGAAACAACCCTCAAAGCACCGAAGTAGGCAGTACCAGTTTGACTCCGTTTGAAGAAGCCGTGCCGTTAAATCAACTCAGCCCAGAAGAAGGGGATGATCCAGAATTTGATGTCCCTATCTGGATCCATCAGAACATAAACAAACTGGCCAAGGAATTTGGAGTGGACATCAAGGGGTGTAAAGATGAAGCTTTATCATTATTCATGAAGATTGACGGTATGAGGAAAATCAACAAAGATAATGGGGCAAACACCAGTAAAGCAACACCAATAATAAAAGGGTCTAAAGAATTGAAAAGCTTAGAGTGTGGAAGCAATTTCAGAAGCAATGGCACAAGAAGCAAAGGGGGATATACCGTTCCAAGTTCCAAATGACAGTGAAGATAATCACATGGAATGTGAGAGGCCTTAACCAGGCAAACAAGAGGAGTGTTATCAAGAATCTAATTCATGAATGGAAAGCAGATGTGTATTGCTTCCAAGAAACTAAGATTGAGGGGGATATCAGTAACATTGTAAAAGATTTGTGGGCTAATAGAGGAGTAAAGTTCTGTCAACTTGAAGCTAGTGGGACTAGAGGGGGCATTCTAATTCTATGGGATGGGAAAGTCTGGGAGGGAGCTATCAGCAGTGTAGGAGCCTATTCTATATCCTGCCAGTTTACAGGCAAGAATCAAGAATTCACCTGGCTCCTGACCGGTGTCTATTGTCACGTCCCGCCACTTCGCAGTAGAATTTTGCGTCCGGATAGGGGCGGGAGGGTCTAGAGTTGTGGAGAGGTTTCCGGAAGACTCTAGAACCCTTTAGATTGTTCAAGAAGACTAGAGAATTCCCTAGAATTCTCTAGAATAACTTAGATATTTCAAGAAAGTCTTGGAAGGTCCTAGAGTATGTAGAGAGTTCTAGAACTAGGACCAAAGTGTAAATAAGTGAGGGACTTGTAAGTAATTTTAAATTACACTTAGGCCCTTAGGAGTTAGTATAAATAGAGGTGCCCCTCATTTGCAAGGCACCAAGCAAGTTGTAGCAATCTTCCAAAGCCTAATACAAAGCCTTCTTCAAAAAGCTCTCTCTTTGTTCTTTCCAAAACTTTCCTTAAACATTCTCTTAGCAAACCAAGTCCTAAAGGCTTCCTTGAGTTTACAAGAAGCTTGAAAGATTAGTGAGTAAACCGTCAAGGGCCACACG
>JAJOOE010007301.1:0-52926 GCA_036250405.1 Solanum raphanifolium | reverse complement strand
TTACCTTTACCTCATATTAAACATCATAATCGATGTTTGGCTTAGTTATTACTTCGCACCAATCGACACTAGCCTATTAGATAGTATCACACTAAATCTATGTTGATAATTCTTTTCTTGTTGATTACCTCATTGATCCGGCTAGTAGCAACAAGGCGAGTTCTAACGCGTGCACTTGTTAAAAAGACTTTTAACCGAAAGAATTATCAATGCATGCAAAACACAATTCAAGAATTACTTATTTACTATTCATACTTTGTTAATCGCTCATGGATCCCACAACCCTAGTTGTGAAGTTTAGTTACCCATAATAGCAATAACACAATTCATAATGTTAGATGAAAAAATCATGAACTTACGTAAAAAGAATAATAAACTCAGAATTTCAACTTGAATTGCAAAGCCAAAATCTTCAAAACGCATGTAGAAAATCAATAATTGCTAGGGTTGCAACTTAATCTCCAAAGTCACAAAGTAAAACTAGAATAATAATGTCTAACCCCTAAAAATGAGGTTTGCATGCCCTATTTATAGAAAACAAATCCTAAATTAAAAGGGAAACAAATTAAGAAAAGTTTTGTTCAGGTACGCGTCTTCAATCCACGAGACCGACTTACGGACAGTCGATGGATCTACAGTCCGTAAGTCCCTTCCGTCAGTCAGGACTTAGAAAATATTTCAGCTTCCAAAAATCAGCTTCTCTGAAGCAAACGACGGACTAGCAGTACGGACCGTAGATCGATCTATGGTCCGTCAATCCCCTCCGTAGCTTCATACTTAGCATCTTCAAAATTCAGGTACTGTAACCCTCGCAGTATCACTCTACGGATCAACAGTACGGTCCGTAGATCAATCTATGGACCGTCAATAGACACCGTGGTTCCACACTTGGTCAGATTTCCCTAATTTGTCCTCAATACCATGCTTGCTGATCTACGGTCATCACGTACGAACCATGAATGGACCTAAGGTCCGTAGATCACATCCGTGAATGCCCTGTTTTTGTATTTATTTCAGTTGTCTCTATACTTTCGCGCCTGAACATCTTTCCTGCAAAACATGATATAAACACATAAAAACCAATATAAAAAGGCCCTAGACACACACAACTTGTAAGTGAAATGAATTAGAAATACCGTAAACTCGTGGTATATCAACTATAAGTCTTACTCTCAATGATTTACTTCTTACCAACATCATTCATACCTAGATTTCAAGGTATTCTAATCACATTCTTCATCATTAAGTTATTATAGTCATAAATCATCATAAAGGTTCAACTTCAAGCTTTACTAGTCATGATCCATCACATACACTATAAATTAATTCTATTCATGTCTACAAACTTTTATTCATGAACAATTGCTATACAAGTTATCAATTCTAGAAGATTATCTATAAATCCTCAATTTCACCTTTCGTGGCATAAACCCACATAATATCAATTTCATAAATTAGACTAGGTTTAACAATGGAAAACATACATAATCATCATAATATTATGATTCAATACTAAAACAATCATAAACAAGTACTATCAAGTCAATTGGATTCATACTCAACACTACCCATAATACAGGAAGAAACCCTAGCTAGAATTGAAGTTCATCTTCTCAATTCGTTGAAATATAGGGGGCTCAATGGATAGATAAGCTATCATACCATGATGATAAAGACCTCATAATGCTTGCAACAATGGGGTATTTCTACCTAGAATGCTTCTCTTATTCTTCTTCTTCACTTTCTAGACAGAGAATTTCTTGAAGGGAATTGGGTTCTTTGGTGAATCTAAAATAATTATTTTGGAATAATCTAATCAATTGTCTAATAGCTTTATATAGGTGCTCTAATTACTAATAAATCGATCCTACTTAATAACTAATTAATGCTAGAACCTTCCCTCAACTCCTAACTTAAAAAACTTAAGACCAAAACTGCCTCAACGCACGATAACTCGACCCACGGGCCGTGAGTGGGCCTACAGGCAGTGCTGGTCAATCGTGGGTGGTGACCTGAATGTATAATTTAGGGGTCTTGACCCATGACCCCTTCCCACGGGGTGTGGGTCAACCTAGGGGGCGTGAGTCCCATCCGTGGGTGGTCCTTTTTTGGGAAGATTTTAGGGACTATTTTGGGTACCCCTCAAGGACCCTTGGTTGGTCCTTGGGGGGTCGTACCTTGACGCCCTAGCCCTAAAACCTTTATTCTAATTACGGGAAGTCAATTCCACAATTCTAACCCCCACGTAAAGCTCTAGAACCCTTATGTTAGGCTCTAGTTAAGTCTACAAATTTTCGGATGTTACAATATCTCCCTCTTGGGATCATTTGTCCTCGAATGACTATTGACACCACGAGTACCAGCCCCCACGACATTTTGGATAAAATGTCAAGCTGCATCATGAACTTGGCCATGTTTTGGTCTCTCTCATTATCTTTCTCAACTTGTTCCTTGGATAGCTGAAATGTGACCAGTGAGACCTGGTCTTCGCGGGTGTACCACGACTTGTTGATGGTTGTCATGCCATCGAGAAGTTGAGCTGTTACTGCATATGAGTGCTGCATTAATCCTCTGGGCGAGAGTTGCTCAGCTACACCTTTGTTTATCGAGTGTAAAATCCGGTAAAAGTATTAAAGGAGCACATTATCAGGTAGACCATGGGTTGGGAATTGTAACACCAATTTCTTAAACCAGAGCCAAGTTTCGTGCAAAAGTTCTCCATTCAGACACTTAATGCTTTGGATCCTATCCCGAATAGTCATCATCTTCGAAAGGGGAAAAATCGAACATTAAATGCGGTGACCAACTCCTCCCACGAAGTTATCGAGTTACGTGGCAACTCAGCTAGCCACTTGCATGCTTACCCCATAAATAAGAAAGGGAATAGTCTTAATCGAACTGATTCCTGAGAGATGTTCTTGAACGAGAAAGGTCCACACACAGATGCTTATGTGGGTCCTCTTGAGACAATCCACTGAAGAGTCATTTTAGTTGCAAAAGTTCCAACATGGTGCTTATGATGTGGAACAACCGCATTTCCCTATGCTGGAGGTAGACGGATGACTCCAACACCTCCCATGAGATCTGGATCATTGATGTTGGGCTCTTGGACATCATTGAGGTTGCCAATGTCGTCCTGATGGCCCACTTGGCTCTCGTTGCTACCGTTAACACTCAAGCTTTCTGAAATGCTTAAACAATCAACAAAACAAAACTAAAAATTACATTAGTGAACTACCACTAATAAGAACATAAACTCTATTTAACTAAAAATTCTCAAATAACACCAGTCCCCGGCAGCGGTGCCATTTTGATGCTTATCGTGACCAACAACACTATTCTATGATATGAGTGGCTACAATCATTGATAATATAGTTACCCAACTAAAGGTTGGGGTCGTGTCCCAAGGGAGTGGTTTTTGAGAATTAATAGAAAAATAAAATTTTGTTCTAACGAGTCGTAGCTAAAGGTATTAACAATTAAAAACATAGTAAATTAAAGGGGGTGACACGAAAGTGTCAAATGTAAATTTGGGGGTTTTGTCACAAGTAGTGAAAACAACAAAAATAACAATAAAATCAAGTATAGGGAAGAGTTCTTGTAGTGTGACCGCAATACAAGTTGAGATAAATCGTTGGGTAGATGCTTTCGATGAGAAATTTTTAAGATAATAATGACTAGGCTAAGCTTTAGATGGAAATAAATCCCCTCTCGGGCAACTTACCCCGTTTCAAATGCGTTTTTCTCGGACACCCATTTACCGCATGAAGGCCAACCTACCCCTTAACCCACTCACTCTCTCAAGCTGAGTGTTAGGATATGGTACTAGGTCTCACCCTCTTGGGCTGAACCTCATGTCGACCCACTCCTTAGGCCATTAGTCTAGTGGTCTTTGTTTTGCGACCTCCCTCTCGAGCAAGCCGAAAACACATGGGTGGTTTTGTATTTGCAACTACAAACCCATTAAATTAAACCACAACCATTAGGTGAAATCACCATTAAAATACATCTAACCTATCATTAAGCAAGACCCAACAACAATATCAACACATATTTGCTAAATCACACCCCAAGAATGGGGTTTTTAGCCACACATCAAGAAATAACATAATACACCTAAAATGATACTAAAATCAAATGGGTATAAGAAATTAAAACTTTATTTAAGGAAAGGAAAAAGAATAGAGAAGACCCACTTCCAACTTGGGGAAGATGAAATCCTTCTTTCTTCAAGTCTCCCAAAAATCTTCTCCAAACTTGAGAGAAAAATATCCTAAAAAGTACTACTCTATTCTGGAAATTAGAATTAAAATTCGACTCTCACACACACAAAAATATTAATAAAGAGTTTAGTATTTATAAACTTCAAAAATTAGTGCTGGTGGATCGCTCGTCGAGGTTAATTGATGTCGCCGAATAACTCGGCGACTCACCCTTCTTCTGTTTCATCACCGTTTCTTACTTGCCTTCAACATCTTCACATTCTGGACCATTAGGAGGTATAGTACTGCTTCGCGGAACTATTCGGCAAAGCGCCGAATGCTCCTTTCAATGACTTTTTGATCCTTCTCCTTCAGGGCTTCGCGTACTGGAACAAAGGGTGGAGTGCATCCCTTCGGTGATTCGCCAAGTGTTCTTCGCAAAGCTCAGGCTTCAGCTTCTTCGTTCTTTTCAGCCTTTTTGTACCTAAGTGTCCATGCTTCCTTTACAACCTCAAATACCTAAAACTTAAGAGTTTTCATCAGATATTGAGACAAAATAAGCAATTGAGGACACTATTTCAATCAAAATAAAGCCTAAATGAGTCCAATTTGTGGACTCAACAATCTTGGCCATAGATTTTGGTTTTGAAGTTCAGTGTAGGGGAAGTTTGGTCTTTTCCTAATTATTTCATCTCTATACTACGTTGTTTTACCCTTCACAAAGAACCTTATATAAGTAATTTCAACCCCCGCATTAGTTCATTCACTTCATTCTCTTCAAATTCACAAAAAAAGAACTCTCCAATATTTCTCTCTCTAGAAAGCTTGAAAAGAAGGATTCAACCGAGGGTTTCATGTCAAGTCTCAATTACTCCATTGAATATTAGCAGTTGACTTCAACGTATGATAGTTTTAATCCATGGAATCCTTCCATTTATGGAGTTCCCAAATTCCTTTAGTTTCAAAGTTAGAAATCCCCAATTGAGGTAGGGTTTTCTTCAATTGTCATTTCTTCTCATAAATAATTGAATTATGATCTCTTATTGATTAATTTATAAAATACTATGCTTTTAGGAAGTTTCCCCTATGAACCCATGATATTCCCATGTGTTCTGAGTTATGATCATATCATATGGGATTTTGATTATTAAGGAAGAGTTTTATGAAATCAAGCATGTATTAAGAGAATTACATTAATTTATGAAGAAATCAATATCTAACCCATGTTTTCTAAATATTGATGTGTAACACTTCGTAAAATAGTAGGTTAAGTTAGAGACTAAACGTGAGGGTTAACGTCAAGAGTTAAGGGCAAGGACCAATGGGATTGGGTGAAGGCCATGGCAAAGGGGCCAAGGCTGCCAAAATGCACCTAGCCAATGCCCAACATGGCCCCCAGGGCCTTCACGAGCCGTGGTGCCACCCGTGGTTGGTGAGGTTGTTAGCCCCCAAGGCTGCCCCAAGGAAGGCTCCCCATCACGAGCCACTTCAAAGCTCGTGGTGAAGACCACAGACTCTGGGAAGGCTCGTGGGGTTGCCTTCACCACTTGGGAGGTTTGGCAAGCTGAGGGACCTACTGGTCAAAGGACCACGGGCCGTGGTGCCCTTGATGGCTCTTGAAACATGGAAGTGGTTCCTGGAACCTCACTTAAAGTGAGGGTTATTTTGGGGTTTTCACATTTAAGTCCAAATAAAGTGGAGTCATTTTGTATGATTTTTATGCAACTATATAAGGCATTTTAAGACAAATTGGACTCAGTTAGTCTAAAACACAAATACCCAAATCAAAGAAAAAGTTCATCTTCGTCATAATATTTCTCTGTCTAAAACACAAAGAAGAAGAAGGGTAGAATTGGAGCTAGGTATTGAAGATTCAAGGAGATTTCACTCAAATTCTTTGAAGGTTCGTCTTCAAGGTATGGTAGTCTTTCATCCTTGGATAATTCCCATTCAAGGAGTCCCTCCAAATTCAATTTCATAACTAGTAGATTCCCCATGTCTCGACCCAGGGGTACCCCCTAGACGTATCATGATGTACTTGACCCCGAAGGCGTCTCATACAAGCCCTTAGCATAATCATAACATAAGATAATAGAAAAGTATGGAAAATTCAAAACTTTTTTTAAACCATACAATCAAAAACATTTTCATAAGCAAGCGGAAGTCTTTACTACACTTTTGTCTCAAACCATCTATTAAACTTTTGAATAAAAATCTTGGGACGCATCCCATACAAAGTCTAAAACATAAATAAAGACAAAAAGGAATTATGGGTTTGTCCTCAAAGCTAAGAACACTCACCAATTCTTCAACTCTTCTTGCTTCTTAAAAACCTAGCCTCCAAAGTAACTCAATCTCCCAAACCCTACATTTGATTAGAATGTAGCCAATATTAGTAAGTACAAAATGTACCAAGTATGAAAGCTAGCACAATATCATAAGAGCATCTCAAAATGGTTAGTCAACATAAGACATAAGCATAAGAGATAATAACATAGTCATATCATAATCTCCAACATAAGAATCATATAATCATAAGTCAACATAAGACATAGTGAATGAGCATAGGAGATAAGTCATAATCATATAAGCATAATTGACTCTTAGTCATCTATACCATAATAGCACCATTCTCAAGTAACCTCAAAAGCATACATGTGCAAAGCAAGAATAACAACCCATAATACCACCAAAGCCAATTATCCCTTTTTGGTCATCTTAATCATAGTCTATATACATGGTCAACTCATAAGCTCCTCTACCATAAGAATACCATACATCTAAAAAACCTCAAGACACACATGTGCAATGCATGAAAGGCATCCCATTCTACCCTTCACACTAAGCATATCCTTGATTTCATCCTAGTCATATTCACCCTCCTTTGGTATTACTACTGGCATACTTCATGTAGTAAAGGGAACTTTCACCCTTATTCAATCATATCTTAGAAGGCAACTTGTAACGACTCGGAAAATAATAGGGTGAACTTGAGCCTAATCGTGAGGGTCAACGTCAAAATATGTGTTAGACTCCATAGTTGAAGGACCTTTTGAATTTGGTTGAGGGTTGCAAGGGCAAGTGCCAAGCCGAGGGGGTAAGGCCTAAACCAAGGGCCAAGGCTACCTAACCTTGGCTAAGCACTGCCTCATGACCACGGTCACTTTCACGGCCCATGGACTTGACCATGGACCATGAAGTGGTCTGTGAAGTTACTTGGGCAATTAGGATGCAAGGCCTTGAGGCCAAGCTACTTCCCCAAGTCCACGAGCAATTTCACGGCCAGTGGTCTTGACCACAGACTGTGAAGATGCCTTAGCATCTTGGGGATTGCCAAGGCAAAGGGGGACACTGCCTAGGAGGACCACATTAACCTTCATGGGCCGTGGTCCCCCTTCATGGACCGTATAGATGGACGTGATCCCTTACGGGCCTGCCTCAATTAGGGTTTTTTAAAGTAATTTCCCTTTTATTAATTATTTAGTGGGGTTGATTTTAAATGGTTTATATCATTAGTATATATAGTTTATGTCCTAAAACAATTCATTCACTCATTATTTCCCCAAATCAAAAAGAGAGTTCTTCCTTCCAAAAATTCTCTCTCTAGAAGTTCCCAAAGAAGAAGAAGAAGAAGTGGGAGCTAGGATTTTGGATCTAAGGTTTTTTCTTCATCAAATTTCTTGGGAAATATTATACAAGGTATGGTGATCATTCATCTAGGGTTAGCTTTCACCCTAGAGTCAATTTCAAAGAAATATCAAAGTTTTTTAGTGTTCATGAAAAACCTAGGGTTTTACTCAATCTCATGGGTTCTTTTTTCCAAATGATTTAAAATTGTTTATAATGCCATATATTGATTTTATTGATGTTTAATTGATAATTTATAATGAAAATACTCTATGAACCCATGATTTCTCTCAATTCCTAAATTGTGCCTTTAGGAAGTGGGTTTGTTCATTATGAAAGCTTATGAATGGAAATTGTATAAATTGCTTTGGGTTATTGAATTTTATCATTTTCTATGCCTAATTATGGTAAATTGTTGACTAATTAAGGATTTGTGAACAAGGACTTGAGATGGCAAGTTGTGACCTAATTTCATGTTAATGTAGAATTGTGCTTGAATTGTTGATCCATTTGAAAGGTGGAGGTGTTTACTTACTATGTATATTGTGATCATGGACTTTAGGGCATAATGTGAGGAATTGAACTATTATCATGATGTTATACATGTGAATGTCATGTGAAGGATATGAATGTTAATTCAATGAAGTAAGGTGATCATGCCTTGAAGGTATATGTGTTGTTATTGAAAGAATAATTCTCAATTTGACACTCATGTATGTTGATTATAGAATGTGAAGGTCTTTCTCCTATATGATGTATATCTCGAATTGGTAGGCTTTATGCATCCTCTTCTTAAAAGAATGAAAGTATAGTTGTTTGTTGAATCTTAAGGTGGTAGGCTTAGGCACCCTCTCTTGTGTAATGAATATATGTTGGCTTGAATGAATATGAATCGATAGGCTATGTCATTCCCTTCATATATGAGTGATAAATGTGTCTTGACTTGTTGAATATAAATCGATAGTCTTATAGCATTCTTTTCATAAATGAGCTAATGAAATGATGAACCTTAGGATCGGTAGGATTAGGGCACCCTTCCATATGTGAGGTTAATGAACCTTGGGATTGGTAGGCTTATGGCACCTATCCATGAAGGTTAATCATGAACCTTGAAGTGGTAGGCTTATGGCACCCTTTTGAGATGAGTTAATGAGCTTTTCTAGAATGAACCTTCAATCGGTAGGCTCATGGCACCCTGTCATGTTTAAAGATGATAAAGTAATGAAGTGCTCTATGGGAATATAAGCTAAGCACCGAGTGGATTTGGTTAGATGGAAACCCTCCCGATATAGATGCCGGGTTTCAATGATCATCTACCTTATCCCATAACTATGTGCCGACATAGGATATTAGCTAGCGGATTTCATCCATGCTAAGGATTCATCCGAGCTAATGTTATCGTTCTACCTTAGGCAAGTAGAACACCTCTTTACGGTGTGGGGCTATATGACACCAGATTGAATGACAAGCTCTCATGGTCTATTTCAGTTAAACACTTATTCCCATCATGTGGAATGTGCATTCTAGTTACTTGATAGGTTCTACAAAGTGTAGGTAGTTGTATGGAATGCTATCTACACATTGCACAAATAGGCTTTGAAAGTGCTTGAGTGAGTTCCCTAAATCTAAATGGCTAATGTATGAAAGTCCTCTAAATGCATGAATGTTTCCTAAATTCTTAGTATGATATGCATGCTAGACTTGTGTTTGATTATGAGTTATTTTCCCTTGTCATGCCTTATGAAATGTTATGTCTCTTATGTGTGGATACGGTGTAATGGTGAAAAGGAATGAATGGTAAGTTCACTTTGGGTGACCTTAATGTAGTGCCTTGGTGTGGATGGCGGTATGGGACGCTATCCATACATTGCACAAGCTATAGCATGAGGGTTACTTGAAGTGAAGGTCTAAGGAAAAAAAAAGGTAATGGTTTACATGTTGGCATTGATCAAATGTGATGTTATGACTTGTGTGATGATTATACTTGTAATTTATTTCACTCATGCTATTTTTCATGGTATATCTAAAAAGTGGCATAATGCATGGTTTCTAACCAAATGTCCCTTTTAAAGCATGTTTTTGCATGGTCATCATACTTAGTACTTAATTGTGCTAACCCCATTCTTCCCCTTTTCTTACTAAAGTGTAGGATGTGGAGATATTGTTGTTCTATGCTTGAGAAGTGGGTTTCTAAGGTTCTTGAAGATGAAGACTTGGTGATTCCTCATAGTTTCGAGGACAAAACCCGTTGTGTTTCCGTTACGTCTTTCTTTGTATGTTTTAGAGTCTTTGTATAGGCTTAGTCCCAAAGTTGTATTTAAAGTATTAGACGGTTTGGGACATGGTATAGAAAGTCTTCCACTTGATTTTTAATGAGATATGATTCGAATGTTATGAATGCTATGAGGCTTATATAAGACTCCTTCGGGGTCGAGTACGTCGTGTTACGACTAGGAGGTGCTCTCGAGTCGTGACAAACATGGTATCAGAGCACAAGATTTTGGAATGGTCTTAGGTTGTCTCAAACCACATCTAGTAGAGTCTTATTCATAATGTGAAACGTGCCACATTATGAATAGGAGGCTATTGGATGTTAAGAAAGTTTCACTTCTTCATTCTTCATGTTGTGCCATGGAGTTTAACTATATAATATCTCTCCCTTGTACCTTTTGTGATGGTCTTTAGATTGTGACCACTTGAAAGGAGTATGCTAGAAGGGTTGAGGGAGGGAAAAGGGTTGGTTGTGCTGCCAACTATGGCTATGTGACTTGATAGATTTGAGATGGAAGATTGTGACTTTTACTTTAGTATGAATGGGTTGCTTTATGGTTATGTGTGATGTTGGTAGAAGGTTATGATGAGTGAACTAGAGCCTAAACGTGAGGGTCAACATCAAGATACGTGTAAGACACCATAGTTAAAGGACCTTTTGAAGTTGGTTCAGGGTTGCAAGGGCAAGTGCCAAGCCAAGAAGGCAAGGCCTAAGCCAAGGGCCAAGGCTGCCCAATGTTGGCCAAGAACTTCCTCATGACCACGATAACTTTCATGACCAATGGACTTGACCACGGACCGTGAAGTGGTCCGTGAAGATCATTTGGGCATTTGGGATGCAAAGCCTTGAGACCAAGCTACTGCCCCAAGTCCACGACCATTTTCACGGCCAGTGGTCTTGACCACGGACCGTGAAGTGGTCCGTGAAGATGCCTTATCATCTTGGGGCTTGACAAGGAAAAAGGGGAGGGTTCCTAGGAGGACCACGGGCACTTTCACGGGCCTTGGTCCCCCTTAACGGACAGTATAGATGGATGTGGTCCCTGACGGGGCTGTGTCATTTTGGAGTTTTTAAGTAATTTCCCTTTTATTAATTATTAAGTGGGGTTGATTTTAAATTGTTTATATCATTAGTATATATAGTTTTAAGTCCTACAACAAGTCATTCACTCATCATTTCCCCAAATCAAAACTAGAGTTCTTCCTTCCAAAAATTCTCTCTCTAAAAGTTCACAAAGAAGAAGAAGAAGAAGAAGTGGAAGATAGGGCTTTGGATTCAAGGCATTTTCTTCATCAAATTTCTTGGGGAATCTTAGTAAAGGTATGGTGATCCTTCATCTAGGGTTACATTTAACCCTAGAGTCAATTTCAAAGAAGTTTCAATATCCTCATCTCTTTCCTTTTATGGAGAAATCATTTAGTTGAGGGTGTTACTTGGGAGGCCGAGGCCGATATGAAATTCCGATATCCTCATTTCTTTCCTTCTACTCCTATTCAATCTTGAGGTAAGTAATTCCTCTTGAGTTTTAGTGTTTTGGGAGTCATGATTTCCTTATGTTATGCATGTTCTTGATGAAATTCATGTTTTGTAAGAAAATGAGTTTTCATAAATTATGTTCCTCATGTTGCTGTGCATATTAGTATCAGTTTCTTATTTGACTTCATGAGATGTGTTGATGACCATGCTTAAGTATGCTTCTTTTAGTAATTGCATATTGGCTCCACGATGGTATGTTGAGCATCATTTTAGATGGAGAAGGTATTTCCTCCTATGAGTATGAGAAATATTGAGTTTCATGCATATTCGGTTGATAGATGTAGTTCCTACTCCCTTGTAATGCATGAATTATGTCTTGAGATGGAGTTGATGTTTCCTCCTTTGAATTGTGAATTATTTAATGTTGCATGCATGATGGGCTACTAGTCTTGAGTCTTCACTTCCTTAAGGTGTCTAAATCATCATTTGTGGACGAATGTTCCCAAAGGGGAGATAATGTAACACTCCCGAAAATAGTAGGTTAAATTAGATTTTAAATGTGAGGGTCAACGTCAAGAGTTAAGGGCAACGGCCAATAGGATTGGGTGAAGGCCAGGGAAAAGGGACAAGTCTGCCAAAATGAACCTAGCTACTGCCCACCATGACTACAAGGGCCTTCATGACCCTTGGTGTTCACCACGAGCCGTGGTGCCACCTGTGGTTGGTGAGGCAGTGAGCTCCCAAGGCTTCCCCAAGGAAGGTTCCCCTTCAGGAGCCACTTCACGGCTCGTGGTGAAGACCACAGACTGTGGGAAGGCTCATGGGGTTGCCTTCACCACTTGGGAGGCTTGCTATGTTGAGGGAGCTACTAGTCAAGGGTCCACGGGAACATCCACTGGCCATGGTGCCCTTGATGGCTCGTGAAACATGGCTGTGGGGACTGGCACATCACTTAAAGTGAGGGTTATTTTGGGGTTTTCACATTTGTGTCCTAATAAAGTTGGGTGGTTTTGTATGATTTTTATGCAACTATATAAGGCATTTTAAGCCAAAATACAGCAAAACTAAGTCATTTTTAACAAATACCCAAATCAAACCAAAAGTTCATCTTCCTCACAATATTTCTCTCTGTAAATCTCAAAGAAGAAGAAGGGTAGAATTGGAGATAGGGCTTGAAGTTTCAAGGAGATTTCAAACAAATTATTTGAAGTTTCATCATCAAGGTATGGTAGTCTTTCATCCTTGGATAATTTCCATTCAAGGAGCCCCTCCAAATTCAATTACAAAACTAGTAGATTCCCTAGAGTTAGGGTTTATCATCAATCTTGTGGGTTCTTTCTAAAAACGTTTTTAATGGTTAAATTATGACGAATTACGATTGAATTGATGATTTATTTTTGATATATGATGAAATTCCCCCAAGAACCCATGACATCCCTAATTTCGCAAACATGGATCATATGATGTGAATTGTTGATTCTAGAAAGATTGATATGAGATTATGCCTATTATAGCTGGGTTACTTGAATCATGCTATCATTCCTGTCTAGTTTAGTCATTGTGGATGTGTTGATGGTTTCTGGCTTTGAAAGTCAAGATATGTGAATTATGTATGATTATGAGGGCTATGCTCCATGAGAATATTTTTAGAGTAAAGTGAATATGATTATGATCTAGTTGATGTGGTGTTGGGCTGATTTCCTCAGGAACACATTTATGTATGAGTATAATATTATGTGAAAGGTTTGTCACATATGATGATTCTAAGGTTGGTAGACCAGTCTCACCTAATGAATCTATGAACTATAGTATGAGTTATGTTGGTTTGAGTGCCAAGACATTCTACCATAATTATTAACTTAAGTCGAGACTGAATATGAACTCAATGGGAGTTAATTCTTAGCACCGAGAGTATATGATGAATATGAGATAGAAGCTTGTACGATAGCTGAGTTTGGCTTCCCAAATTGGTTCCTTTAACGATAATTGAGTTCGGGTTCCCACAGTAGTTATCTCATGAGATGTAAACCTTCTACGTTAGTTGAGTCCAAGTTTCTAGAAGCAATCTCCAAATCCCATAAACTATGTGCCCACATAGGTCTTTAGCTAGTGGATCTACTTAAGCTAAGAGTTTGGTTCTACCTTACGAAAGTAGGACAACCTCTTTTTCAGTGTGGGGTAGACACCGGATTCCATGTTAGCTCACATGGTATATGTCGGTTAAGGCTTAATCACTAAGTATTTTAATATGAACAAGAAGATGATTTATTGACCATAGCTATCCAAGAAGCTTTACTTAGTATGATTAATCGTATGGGACCTTACTCATGCAATACAAAAGTGGACTTTAAGGGTACTTGTGATATGTTGCTACTATGAGATGATGAGTTATGCATTATAACATGCTTTATGACTTATGATTTTCAATGTATGTATGTATGAGTTCAAACTTGGTAAATTGCATGGATTTCAAGTAAAATGTTATTTTTAGCATGTTTCAATAATTTCTTGCATGGCTATAATACATAGTGCAATTTTTTTACTAACCTATATTTTCTATATTTTTCTATAAGTGTAGGGCCGGGTTGTTGAGGTGTGTCCCATTCTTGTGCAAAAGCTTGGATCGACTATTATCCTAGCTAGTGGTGAGTCCTCATGGATCCGAGGACGAGTGATAGCATGTTGTTCCATTTCTTTCATTGTTGTATTAGACTTTCGGATTTCCATTGTTAAAGGTTGTGACTCTATTCTTGAGACTTCCATCGTATTAGATGGCTAAATGAGATGATGTCTAGACTTCTGCTTTGCTTTTATGAAAAGTTTTCTTAAGAATTAAAATGTGTTTTACTCTTCATAGTTATTTACTTAAGTTATGATATGATAAGTGGCTTACATGGTGCCTTTCGGGTCCTATATCCCATGTTACGTCTATGGGGTGCCCTTGGGTCGTCACATGATGATTGAAAGTTGGTTTTTAACCTTGAAAGGTAAATTATGAAATTATGCATGTTCTTATGAAATCTATGCAAATGTTTTAAGGATGCTTTGAGAGTAAAGTATCAATTATGATGTTGTTGATTTTTTATTGAAAGATTGTCTCATATACAGATGGAAGCATGATTGTGAAATGTTTTCTCACACAGTAAGGATTCTGAGGTTGAAATCTCTTCTCACCAAATTGAATCAAATAATTAAGATCTATCCGAATGACTTAGCTTGGATTGGTTATTTAATGATAACTTTCCATTAATTATGACTTAGCTTGGATTGGCAAGATAACGTGCCTTTCCATGGATAATAAGAACAAGTAAGAAATGACTATTACGAGGGATTTATGCTTAACACCGAGAGGATATTGAGATGGAAACTCTCCCATTAGTAGAGTTTGGGTTTCTAGAAGCAATCTCTTTATCCCTTTTCTATGTTCCCCTATATGATGATTGTTTAGATATACATTAGCTAGTGGATCCACCTAAGCTAGAAGTTTAAGGTCCTTACCTTGGAAAAAAGGAAAACCATTTTCGGTGTGGGAGACACCGAGGGCTCATGTTATAACTCACATGGTCTCTAAGTAGGTTAAGGAAAATTCTCCCAGTAATAATGAACTAAGGTTACTTCAAGAAGCATATAATTTGTGTTCAAAGGTGTCAAATGATGTTCACTTGCATTGACCATGTTTTTTGACTTATGTTTCTAAGCCTTTTATATCATGTTTTAGCTTGGTCAACTGCATGTCATGAAATTTACCTTTTAGCATGATTTAAATGTTTTATGCATAACTATCATACTCGGTACATTGTTTGGTACAAACGCTTACTCTTGCATACATTTCCCTAAATTTAGGGCCCGAGAGTGAGGTTTCTCAGTTTTGTGGCTAGTGGTTGATACAAGGTTCCCAAGATTTGGTGAGTCCTCATGCTTTGAGTCCGGATTTTCATTGTTTCGGTTTCTTTCTTGTATTTCACTTTTGGACATGATGTATAGGCTAGGCCCGATTTCATTCGATTGTATTAGATGGCTATTCAGACAAAGTATTTTAGATTTTCAATTTTCTTTTATAAAATTATTGGACATGAAATGTTGTATTTACTTCCTTGTTCTATTTCTTATGTTATGAATGTTAAGTGGCTTGTATGGGGTCCCTTGGGGTCCACTATGCCATGTTACATCGGGGTACCCCTGGGTCATGACAAACTTGGTAATTAGATCATAAGGTTTAGAATGGTCCTAGGATGTCATCGAGTTGAGTCTTTTTCACGAGTGTGAAGAGTGCCACATTTATGAAAGAGAGGCTAGAAAATGATTAGGAAACTCCACTTCTTTCATTACTCTAAAGTCGTGCGATAGAGTTTAACTCTATAACGCCTCTCTCCTAATCCTTATCTTATGCACTATAGGATATGGCTACTCAAAGCTCTTATACTAGAACGAAAGTGAGGGAGAATGCTGAACAAGAAGCTCCTACGCAAGCTCCTCAAGTTCCAGTCGATCCTTTAGCCGAGCAAGTGACTTATGCGGAGTTTAGGGCTGTTTTTCAAGTGTGGCTCAAGCCGTAATAGCCCAAGCAATTAGGGAGGTTGCAGTTCCCGTGAACCCGAATGTGGGTATGAAAACATCTAGAGTGAGCGACTTCACTAGGATGAATCCTCCGGATTTTCATGGGTCTATGGTAAAGGAAGATCCTCAAGAGTTCTGTAACACCTCAGAATCTAGCAGGTTGAACTAGTGAGTTCTAGAGCCTTTTGTAAGAGGTTTGGAGTGTCGTATAAGGATTAAAGGCTGTAAAAATAATTCCCATATTTAGAATAGGGGTTTAAGGGTTAGGGAGTCAAGGTACGATCCCCAAGGTGTCCCTGGGGAGAACCCTTAAGACTGCCCAAAACTGCTAAAATTGGCAGCACCTACAATTGGCCACCTACGGCCAGTAAGTTGACCCACGACCCGTAGGTGGGTCTCGTAGGTCAAGGCCTGAATCAGGCCTGCAAACATGAGCCTCAGGTGCAATCCATGAAGGTGCAGAACGAGGCATCTCCCCACCTACGGTCCATAGGTGGCGATCCGTAGGTCTTCATAGTTTTTGGAGTTGTAGTTTTAGTTGAGCGGTTTAGCAAATTAACTAAGTAATTTGTTAGGGCTTAGGGAGGTAGGTTAATTACTTAAATAACAACCTATAAATACCTAATAAGACCCTAAACTAAGTCATTAGCTAATTCATCTTAGAACCCCCAAATTACTCTTAAGAAATTCCCTCTCTAGAATTGAAGAAGAAGAGAAGAGAAGAGGACAGTGTTTCTCCATTTATTCAGGATTTCTTTAGGGCTTTGATTCAAGGAAAACTTCTTGAGTAACTATAGTTAATAATTCATATTCTCGTTCATACTATCATAGTGGAATTAGCCTTAACCGATGATCTTAGGCATATTTATATGCCTAGAAATATAATAATTCCCATATTTAAGCTAAGTTTGAATTCAATATGTGTTTGTTTATAGTCTTATCGAGTCTTTTGGTCATTTATTAGCTAACAAACATGATTAGTTGTGTAGGTGAGCTTAATTGGAGAAACGAGCACTGAAATGGGCATCGGGAATCACAAAGGGACAAATGAGAAAAGCATAAGAAAAAGAACAAGTTATATCCGTGTCCTCTCCGCGTCGCGTAGAGGTAATGTTGATTTTATGTGAGAGACAAAATTGAACCAGAGTGGTCCGCTTCCTCTCCGCGATGCGGAGAGGGATTTTAATTTTGTTTGTGAAAGTCAATTATGAGGCAGAGTGATCCGTGTCAAGACCGCGTCGTGGAGAAGAGACAAATTCACATAATTAAATCTAGAATGCCCTCCGCGTCGCGCCATTAGTTGCTAGATTTGGCTGTTTCGAGTTTAGTATAAATAGATCAGAAAAGGGTCAAAATTTCCCCTGAACTATGTGAAATAGATCACTTATACCCTTCGTTACATTTTGAGATAAAAAAATGCCCCTGTTGTTATCCTAAGAGACCACAAATACCCTCAAGAGTTAACACCCCAATTTTTTATTGACGTGGCAAGCCACATGGGTCTAATCTTTCCACCTAGCGTTGCCAACTAAGATTCACTACAAAAGAACTAGACCTTTAGCGGCAACAACAGTCGCCACTAAAGCTTAGAAAATCGTCACTAAAAGTTTTTAACATTAAATTCTAATTTTGTGTTTTTTTTTCATTGTTTATAAAAAACAAAAAATGATATCGATTAAGTAGGAGTTTTAAGACACTATATGTTTTATTTTTATCTCATATGTAAATGTATAAAATGTACAATGATGCATTATATAGTAAGAGATTTGAATCGAGAAGTATTTTTGATGATTTTTCGTAATAATATTGTATGTTTTTAATATTAATATTGCAAGTTATTTATTTTAGAAAATTAGGTTGCAGTAGAAAATTAATTATCATATTTTTTTGTTGAAAAAATAGGTTTTACTATCGAATGGTTGTTGGAGCCTTAGTCGCCACTAAAAGTCACTCATAATCTTTAGTGGCAATATTTTGGAAATTTGTGGCGACTTTGTCTCCACTAAGGTCAAGTTCTTTTGTAGTGAATCTTAGTTGGCAAAGCTTAGGTAGAGGGATTAGTCCCACGTGTTTTGCCACGTCACTAAAAATTTGGGTTGTTAACTCTTGATGGTATTTGTGGTCTCCTGGGATAACGACGGGGGTATTTTTGATCCCGAAATGTAATGGAGGGTATAAGTGGTCTATTTCGCATAGATCACGGGCAATTTTGACACTTTTCCGTAAATAGATTAATATTTTATTTTATTTATTATTCTTTTTCTTGGTTTTGAAGAACAACGACTTGGGAGAATGTTTTCACCAATTTTAGGGTTCTATCCTTAACTCTTTTCTTTTCGATCTCTCTATGTTTATTGAACATTGCTTGATCGAATCATGGATTGTGTGTAGCTAAATACCCTAGTTATAGGGATGTGGCTACAAGATAATTATAATCGATTAATTTTTCATGGGATTACTGTCAATTATCATATGAATCTTTCTTATGTTCTTGCTTTCCGTATTTCTTGACTGAACAACAATGAAATAAATATATTGTCCAAATTGAACTCGGGAGAGGAATAAGAGGATAGAACATGGGACATAACGAGCATGATTTATTCTTAATAACTAGGGTTAAATTGTATCTAGGATAGGGATATACCTAGAAACTATGATTGGGTCACTGTACAGGAAGAAATCGTAATGCTTCGTACTTCATACATCCTATCCTCATTCAATGATGTAGTTAGGTTATTATTTATCATAGGTGATTAGAGGTGGGGAGACCATGATCATACATTTAACCATATGATTCATTGATTCGATAGTTGATATAAATCCATCTAAATGATATTTATTGAAGGAATCTTGATAAAAGATGCAGCCCTTGACTTTACCCAATAATTGCTTTTTTAAACTCATGAAATTGAATCGCTTTTGTTACATTTTGTTACAATCCTAGAATTAGAAATTAAATCACTTTTGAAATCTTGATAACACTTGTGATTTGATGAAAGTTAGAGAAATTGAGTGATTCTAAGAATATGTCCTTGTGGGTACGATACTCGGCTCTTTATAAGAGCAACTTTAAAACTTGAACGACCACGTGCACTTGCGTGTGCGATTTGGACGAAACAACTTTTTGGTGCCGCTGCCAGTAACTTTAGAATTAGGAATTATATTTATAAGATTAAAAGCAAGTTCTGACAACTTGATCTGAGCAATTCATTGTTGCAGGTTGTTCTGAAATTTCAAGCTGGATGACAATCAAGGATTGGTATCGCCGCTAGCTGAACCGGAAAGGTTTGTTCCCTACCGGAGAATGCAAAGACGACTTACGTACCTAGTCCCTCTTGTTGCTAGTGAACCAACATCTCTAGTAGCAAGATTTAAGCAAGAGGAACCTAAAATAATAATAGTTGAGTTGAAGGTAAGAGACGTGGCAATCCCACGTCCCACCAATGTGACATCATGCAATCAGAAGCCTGAAGTTGGTGGAAGGTTTGAATTGAAGCAGAGTATGGTGGAACGATATATTGCACACTAATGGGTAGTTCACTGGTCTGTTGCACGAGGATCTGACAGTTCACATTCATAATTTCCTCGAGATCAGTGATACTTACACTCCAGCTGGAGTAAATGTGGATTATGTGAAGCTCACTTTATTCCCCTTTTCTCTGCTTGGAGAAGCAAAAGGATGGTTAAACTCAGAGCCCGTGAACACAGTTACCACCTGGAATGATCTAGCACAGAAGTTCCTCATTCGATTTTTTCGATCTGGAAAAATATCTAGGTTGAGGAGTGACATTTTGTGGTTTAGACAGAAAGGGGGAGAGAACTTGTACCAAGCTTGGGACAGGTTTAAATCACTGATGGGGTGCTGCCCACATCATCATCAGTCTAATGAGGTGTTAGTCCATACTTTCATTGAGGGATTGGAGCCTAACACAAAAATTCTACTTGATTCAGCTGCAGGTGGTCAGGCTTTGGAAAAGACATATGCTAAGCTATTCACCTTGCTGAATCGGATCTCGCAAGGCAACCCCAAATTGAATAGAGGAGGGTTGAAACCTGTGATTCGAAAAACTGCAGGTATGCTAGAGGTAGAAGTTCTAACTGCATTAACTGCACAAATTGAACCTTAACACCCACTTCAGTAATCGAACATTGGGACAACAACCAGCACAAGTAAATGCAGTTCAACAACCACCATGTTGGTGTGAAATCTGCGCAGGTGGTGATCATAGTGCAGAGTTATGTGGTGTGAACCCGGATTCTATTAATTTTGTAGGCAATGCCCAACGAGGAAGAGTCTCACAAAATTATGGAAACTTTTACAATCTGAGTTGGTGCAACCACCTGAACTTTTCTTGGGGTGGAAATCAAAATCATAGTCAAGGCCAGAATCAGTATAGACCCAAAGGAAATGCACAGGGGTACCAACCACAGGCCCAACGAGAGTAGCCTAATAAGCAGTCTCGTAACATGAGCATGGAGGAGATGCTGAGAAAGATCATGGTTGATCAAGCCCAGTTAGCTGTTGATGTGAGAAATAATAAGTTGGCTATACATAATCTGGAGAAGCAATTCGAGCAGTTTGTTAGTGCCCAGAACTCACGATTGCAAAGGGGTTTGCCGGGTAACACTGATCCAAATCCCAAGCAGGTAAATGCAATAGGTACTCGCAGTGCTTTGCAATTGGAGGAGGTAGCTCCTAAGAAAGGGAACATTGAAACTGTGAATAAAGAAGGTGAACCCAAGGAGGGCGAAGTTGCTGCACAAGAAGAAAGAGTGCAACCAGTAGTGAAACCACCTCCTCCATTTGCTCAAAAGTTCAAGAAACAACAGGAGGAGGAATGTATTGGTAAGTTTCTCTTTCTTTTGAAACAAGTTCACATTAACCTGCCATTGGTAGATGTTTTGTAGGGTATACCCAGGTATGGGAAATATGTGAAGGATATTGTGGAAAATAAAACGAGGTTGACTGAGTATGAAACTGTTGCACATACTGAAGAGTGCATCTCCAGGATCCAAAATAAGTTGCCCACTAAATTGAAAGATTCGGGTAGCTTTACGGTTCAGATCACTATAGGGCAGAACATTCATGCACGAGGCTTTTGTGATCTAGGAGCCAATATCAACTTGATGCCAACTTCTTTGTACAAAAAGCTGGAGTTGGGTAGTCCTAAACCTACTACCATAGTCTTGCAGTTGGCTGATAGATCTGTTACTAGGATTTATGGTGTCGTAGAGGATGTGTTAGTGCAAGTGGGATTGTTGATATTCCCAGCAGACTTTGTTGTGCTGAATTTTGAGCCAGATCCTAAGGTCCCATTCATATTTGGAAAAAGGCCTTTCTTGGCTACTGGGAGGGCGACTATAGATATAACAGCTCGTCAACTCAATATGTGGGCCTATGTTAAGGTGAATGTTTTCGATGTGTATAATGCTTTAAAACTACCAGCCGTGTATGAGGAGTTGCCATAACTGTGATAAATCTTGAGTCAGAGGCTCGTTACATTGCATCTTAGGACCCTTTAGAGCCAGTGTTGGTAGGGGATGATATTTATGGGGATGCTGAAGTCCAAGAAATTGTGCAATTTCTTGATGTGGCACCTGTAGGTACATCTGGAGATCGATGGGAGCCTTTAAATAGTGTTGGGTCCTCCACCCAAGACCTCCATTGAAGTAGCACCTAGGCTGGAAATAAAAGCATTGCTAACCCACCTCCGTTATGCATTTTTCGGTGAAGATAAACTGTATCGGTTATTTTGTCTGCAGCATTGTCTGATACACAGGTGGAACTAACATTAATCGTTTTGAAAAATTGGAAAGCAGCTCTGGGTTGGCAAATGTCCGACATCCGTGGAATTAGTCGCGTGTTGTGCATGCATAAAATATATATGAAGGATGGGCATAAGCCTAGTGCACAACATCAGCGGAGACTAAATCCACTTATGAAGGATGTAGTGACAAAATAGGTGATCAAGTAGTTGGATGCAGGGATTGTGCCTAAATAGGGCAGAATGACGGTGGTGATTAATGAGAAGAATGAGTTAATCCTCACAAAAACAGTGACTGGGTGGCGGATTTGCATAGACTACATAAAGTTGAATGACACCACCACAAAGGACCATTATCCGGTGCCTTTCATTGATCAAATGTTTGATAGGTTGGCTGGCCCGTAATACTAGTGTTTTCTTGATGGTTATTCAGGGTACAATCAGATTGTCATTGCACTAGAGGATCAGGAGAAGACTACATTCACTTGTCCATATGGCACGTATGCATTCAAGCGCATGCCTTTCAGTTTGTGCAATGCCCCAACCACATTTCAGAGATGCATGATGCCAATCTTCCATGATATGGTGGAGAATTTTATTGAAGTATTCATGGATGACTTTTCGGTGTTTTGTGATTCCTTTGAACTTTGTTTGACTAATCCTGACAGAGTTCTTGCTAGGTGTGAAGAAACAAATCTGGTGTTAAACTGGTAGAAATGTCACTTTCTAGTTCAAGAGGGAATTGTTTTGGGGAATAATATCTACAAGAATGTGCTGGAAATTGACAAAACTAAGGTGGAAGTTATTGAGAAGTTGCCACCCCCTATCACAGTGAAGGGAGTTAGAAGTTTCCTAGTACATGTTGGGTTCTATAGGAGGTTCATCAAGGACTTCCCTAAGACTGCAAGACCCATGTTCAGCCTGTTAGAGGAAGATATGAAATTTGTGTTTGATGAGAAGTGTTTTGCAGGCATTTGAGTTGCTAAAGAAAAAGTTAATAGAAGCTACTATTCTGATTGCTCCAAATTGGGAGCTTCCATTTGAGCTTATGTGTGATGCTAGAGACATAGCGATTGGGGCAGTGCTTGGGCAGTGAAAAGATAAGATGTTTCATTCCATCTACTATGCAAGCAGACACTTGATGCAACCCAATCAAATTATACTGTTACTGAGAAAGAGATGCTGGCATTAGTATTCGCATTAGATAAGTTCAAATAATACTTGGTAGGAACCAAATTTATAGTCTACACTGATCATGCTGCAATCTGATATTTGTTTAACAAAAAAGATGCCAAGCCGAGGCTGATTAGGTGGATTCTGCTACTACAAGAGTTTGATCTAAAGATACGGGATATGAAGGGAACTGAGAACCAAATAGTTGATCATCTATCAAGAATGGAAGATTCATCTCATGTGAAAAATGAGGGGCAGATTCATGAAAAGTTTCCTGATGAGCAATTGTTTGCTTTGGACCTTGCTCAAGAGACTTGGTATGTTGATATTGTGACTTTTCTGGTGAGTGGTTTATTTCCACTTGGGACCTCAACACATCAAAAGAAGAGGCTAAAGTATGATGCACGCTTCTATATATGGGATGAGCCCTTCTTATTAAAGCAAGGACCTGATCAGATGATGCGAAGGTGTATAGATGAAGAAGAGGCAGCATAAGTGTTGGAGACTTGTCACTCTTCACCATATGGTGGACACCACGGGGGTGAACGAACTACACATAATGTATTACAATCTGGCTTCTTTTGGCCTACTCTTTTTAAAGATGCTTCTACGTTTGTGAAGGGTTGTGAATAGTGTCAGAAGATGGGCACAATTTCGAGAAGGTATGAGATGCCTTTGAGCAATATAGTAGAGATGGAAATCTTTGATGTCTTAGGAATAGACTTCATGGGACCATTCACATCGTCCCGTACTAACCAATACATCTTAGACGCAGTGGACTACGTGTCAAAGTGGTGGAGGTTGTTGCATTTCCATCCAATGATACAAAAGTGGTTGTGAAGTTTATTCGAAAACACCTCTTAACTAGGTTCGGAACTCCAAGGGTTATGATAAGTGATGGAGGTATGCACTTTATTAACAATTCAGTGCATAATTTGTTAACAAAATATGAGGTGAAACACAAGGTGGCTACAACATATCATCCCTAAACTAGTGGGCAGGTGGAAATGTCTAATAGAGAAGTCAAGTAGATTCTCCTGAAGACGGTGAATGCCCAAAGAAAAGAGTTGGCTGAAAAGCTAGATGATGCATTGTGGGCATATCAGACTGCATAAAAGACACTGATAGGGACTTCTCCTTATCGAATGGTGTTTGCGAAAGTGTATCACTCACTAGCCGAATTGGAGCATAAAACATATAGGGTGATGAAGAAGTTGAATCTGGATGCTAAGTTAGCCGGACGAAAAAGAATAACGCAGCTGCACGAATTAGGGGAGTTGAGGCTTCACGCTTATGAGAACGCTAAGTTGTACAAAGAGAAGACCAAGAGGTGGCATGACAAGCATATTGTGTCACTCACCTTTGAGCCTGGTCAACTAGTACTTTTTTTTAACTCGATGTTGAAGTTGTTCCCCGAAAAGCTTCGGTCTAAGTGGATTGGTCCTTTCGAAGTTGTGAGAATGACCCAACATGGTGTTGTGGAGTTAAGAAAGAAGGATAAGAGCTCTACTTTCCTAGTGAATGGTAAAAGGTTCAAGCACTATTTTTGGAATGATGTGGATCGTGAGCTTGAAGAGCTCACGTTGAATGATGAATGAGTCATGAGATGGGTCGTGCCGCGACGTTAAATCAAGCGCCACATGGGAGGCAACCCATGAAACCTTGTAATAGTTAGGATTTATTTGATTTTGTTTTGTTATTATAGTTCTTAGGAATTAGGTAAAACAAAAAAAAAAGTATAAATTCATAATATACAAAAAGATGAGTCGTGCCACGACCAAAACCAAGATGCTGGATGGGAGGCAACCCATCATGTTTTGACTAACGAGTTTTGAGCTTTAAATTTGCAGGAATAAAAAATTTTGGTCCAAGGCAACTCCGTGAAGGGGCTGCGTCGTGGAGGGGGGCATTAAATTTGCCTTACTTAGAATTAATTTTCCAAGTCGAGGAAGAACGGTCCGTGTACCTGGTACTTCGTGGAGGGGACATGGAATTTTTATTTTGATGGTAAGTTACTTCTACGCCAAAAAAGAAGGCAGCTCCGTGATAGATCCGCATCGTGGAGTAGGGGAAATTTTTTTTGCCTCACCTGGAATTAATTTTCCAGAACAATGCAGAAGGGTTCGTATCAACCCCGCGTTGTGCCCAAGTAAGGAAATTTTTCCATTTCATTAAATGAAATGGGTTCGAACTGTTTTGAATTAAAATACCCGACCCAAATCCCCTTTTAACACCTAATTCTCACAAAATCCCCATTATTTCATCCCTCAACCCATGATTTTCTCCACTTTTTTTCCCTCTACGTCGAATTGTCTTCTTCTGTCCGTATTGCGAGGCTAGTCATTCTTCTTCTCTTGCGCTTCTACTCGATTTCAACAGCAAAGGTAATTACGTTGGGCTCTCAACGACCCGGCAAGGAAGTGGCCACATCGAGCCATATGAAACATGTCTGGAGTTCGAATGTTCCACCCACACCTGCAATTCCTAGGGGTCAAACTAGGCGATTTGGTATGAAGGTTGTGACAAAGGAAGGCAAATCATGGTACAAAAAGCACACTGAGGTGTCATATTTTTCTTACTTTTGTTTTGACAGGGACAACCTAGCGCATGAATTTCTACAGATCATGAGGAAGATTAGGGAGCTAGGGTTGGAGTTCATCTTCACTTACCTAGAAGAGTGCAACTACCACACGGTCCAGGAATTTTACACCAACTGGGCGTTTGAAGTAAGATCCCACTATGTGATAGTAAGAGGAAGGAATGTGCCCATCACACCCACAGGTATGAATGATATATTAGGTACACCACAAGACGCTGACCCAGTTGTGCTGACAGGGTTGATCATACACCCTTCATACCAGGCTATCTGATACACGCTGTGTGGTCCACAGTCCATAGCACAATGGACTAAGCATAGCGGGAAGAGATATCTATCACCAATCTCTTCCCTACGCTCACATACTTTGGGAGACACACATTTGGTTGAAAGTTTTAATGAACTATTTGCTACCGGGGATCCACTACACCGACATTATTCCTGACAGGGTGTTCTTGGTATATGCCTTGATGACTGGCGTGGAGCTGAACATCGGAGCTATTATGAAATTTGCTATGCGTAAGGCTCGGGTTCACAAAGGGCACAAGTATGCTTTTGGTTGTTTGATTAGACGAATGTGTCGTGCTGCAGGTGTGCCTGAAGAAAACGTGGACTACATGGCACCCCTAAAACTAACACCGGTGGACATTACTCGGAGAAAGAGGCCTGACAGTAGGTTTTTCCCAACTCTCACCACTGCTGAGCGCCATCGACGTGATGAGTTGATTACGGCAAGGATGTATTGCTTTGATATGTTGCGCCATCAGAATGGCGGCTGGGCTTCACCGATATGCAGTTGGGCGAGGTTGAGAGGCGCTACCCTCTGAATCACTATGCCAAGGCACGCATACTAGCTTAGATGTGGATTCCGACTCGGAGGAGGAGATAGACCCCGCTAAGGCTGCTGATGAGGTCGACGGGGGTGATACGATGGAGGACTGATCAAGGAGTGTTTTACCTTACTTCTTGAACTGTTCTGATTTTGTAGAGCACTAGGGATAGTTTTATTTTATAAGTGTTTTTCAACATATATGGTTTGTTTATATTTTTTTTAATGTTGAATATTGTTAGAGTCTGTTTTGTTTTTATTTGTTTTATTTTGGGTTCCTTGGAGGTTGTTTCCGGTTCTTTGGCCAAGGATAGTCCCTTTGAACCATACATAGTACAAAATTTTTTTGTCTTTATAGGATTGAGTCAGTAGTCATAGTTGGGTCACGTTGCCCAAGGATAGATGGATGACGACTGTCTTAACGACAATTTCGTCAACTTAGTCTTAGGATGGGTTGTGCTGAGGCTGAAATTTTGAAAGTAATATGTATGAAAAGCATGCGTGAAATTGATGTATGAATGCAGTGAATTCTTGTATATGATTTGAATGATGCAACTTAAGCTTAATTTGGACCTTGTGCATCATCTGATTGTGTTGTTGCGATTGATCCATTCTGAGTATTACTTGTGCCATGAGCGGTGAGTTTTTTGTGATATCCATGAATGCATCTGAGTCTAGAACTAGCCCGGCGTGTTATTTAAGGAAAATACAAGTGTTGTTGTGTTTAGAAGATGATAATAGACCTTTTTTGAATTGTATGGAAATTTTAGCCTTTCAGAAATAATATCCCTAGTAGAGCCCAATTGAACCTTTTTAGCCTTGATTTTGTTCTAACCCACATAATGAAGCCGAATCCCTTTTTATTGATACCGTTAGCTTTGATCCCAAATCCTTAATGCACTGTATTAGGAAGAAAAGTGAAAACAGCGGAAAGAGTAAATAGGATGGAATTCTGTAGTTTGTTGGGGAATAGTGGAAAAAGGAGTTAACTGTATACCCCATGAGAGTAAATCTAAGATTGGCCCAAGTCCATGGGACATTGTGCACTTCGATTAAGGTTAAAAACCTCAGTTGAATGTGGCTAACTTAGTGCTTATCTTAATGATGGTGTTGGCCCTTACAACGGCATTATTCACCTTAGCTCGAGAGAAATCTCTAAATAAAGGGTGGCTAATGTTAAGTGTTAAAAAAAATAATATAAGAAATAAAGGGGCGAGTGAGAAATTAAGGCTTGGTTGGTAACACTAGTGGAAACCTATGAAGTCTGGGGGCTGAAGAGAAGAAAAAAGGTTGTGAATGTAAGACAAAAGTTGAATATGGTGCATTAGGGAGGATAAGTAACTAATTTTATCTAAATAAATCCCTCCTTACCTTAATCCTACATTACAACCGGAACAAGCCCTATTTGATTTTGAGAATAACACGCTTTATTAATAGATATGTACATAATGTGTAGGACTATGGTTCTCAATCCATACATGTTTGATGTTTTAGTTTAGTGAGAGTGTACATTGTTTGCATAGTCCTTAAAGTATATTAAATTATCTGAGTTGAGTGTGTGGACTATTTTTTGGAGTGAGAAGCACTTGTTGTATGAGTAATAGGTGATATGTAATGGTGCACATGTTGTCGAATGCATTGGTTGCTAAAAGTTGTCAAGTCAATTACAAGAGTCATGCATAGTTTGAATGAAATCATGCCGGTGTTAACTGGTTACAGATCCTTGGAAGAATATAGCAAAATGCACAAATACCATAGTAGTGAGTCTAGGTCCAGTAAGTTATTCAAGGACGAACAAAGCTCTAAGTGTGAGGTAGTGATCTTAGGCATATTTATATGCCTAGAAATCTAATAATTCCCATATTTAAGCTAAGTTTGAATCCAATATGTATTTGTTTATAGTCTTATAGAGTCTTTTGGTCGTTTATGAGCGAACCAACATAATTAGTTGTGTAAGTGAGCTTAATTAGAGAAACGAGCACTGAAATGGGCATCGGGAATGACAAAGGTACAAAAGACAAAAGCACAAGACATAGAACAAGTTATTTATGTGTCCTCTCCATGTCGCAAAGAGGAAATGTTGATTTTGTGCGAGAGTCAGAATTAAACCAGAGTGGTCCATGTCCTCTCCGCATCGTAGAGAGGAATTTTAATTTTGTTCGTGAAAGTCAGTTATGAGGCAGAGTGATCCGTGTCAAGGCCACATCGCGGAGAAGAGACAAATTCACATAATGAAATCTAAAAAGCCCTACGCGTCGCGCCATCAGTTGCCAGATTTGGCCGTTTCGAGTTTAGTATAAATAGATTAATATTTTATTTTAATAATTATTCTTTTTCTGGGTTTTGAAGAACGACTACTTGGGAGAACGTTTTCACCAATTTTAGGGTTCTTTCCTAAACTCTTTTCTTTTCGATCTCTTAATGTTTGTTGAACATTGCTTGATCGAATCGTGGATTATGAGTAGCTAAATACCCTAGTTCTAGGGCTGTGGCTACATGATGATTGTAATCTATTAATTTTTCAAGGAGTTAATGTCAATTATCATATGAATCTTTCTTATGTTCTTGCTTTCCGTATTTCTTGACTGATCAACAATAAAATAAATCTATTGTCCAAAATGAACTCGGGAGAGGAATAAGAAGAAAGAATGTGGGACATAAGGAGCATGATTAATTCTTAATAACTAGGGTTAATTTGAATCCATGATAGGGGTATAGAAACCATGCTTGGGTCACTATACAAGAAGAAATTGTAATGCTTGGTACTTAATCCATCTTATCCCCGCTCAACGATGTAGTTAGGGTGTTATTTATCGTAGGTGATTAGAGGTCGGGAGACCATGATCATACATTTAAACCTGTGATTTATATATTCGATAGTTGATATAAACCCATCTATATGATACTAAATGCAGGAATCTTGATAAAAGTTACAGCCCTGCACTTTACCCAATCATTATTTTTTAAAACTTGTGAAATTGAATCGCTTTTGTTACATTTTGTTACAATCCTAGAATTAGAAATGAAATCACTTTTGAAATATTTATAACACTTGTGATTTCCTGGATGTTAGAGTAATTGAGTGATTCTAAGCGTAAGTGCATATTGGTATGATACCCCGCCCTTTATAAGAGCCATTTTAATACTTGAACGACCACGTGCACTTGCGTGTGCGATTTGGACGCAAAAACTGACATAGACCATGTGAGCTTAACCATGGAATCTAGTGTCTACCCCACATCGAAAAGGGGTTGTCCTACTTGCCTAAGGTAGAACCATACTCTTAGATTAGGTGGATCCACTAGCTAAATACCTGTGTGGGGACAAAATTTATGGGATAAGGAGATTGCTTCTAGAAATCTTCGCTCTACTAACAAAGGAGGTTCCATCTCATTTATTCCAAAGTTTTTTTTTTTTCATTCTGCAACACCATAGTTTAAGGGAGACTTTTCTTGCACTTCTTGACTTCTCCTTTTCCTTTTTCACCACACCCCCAACTTAGGCTTTTGACCTAAGTTGGCTATTTGCTAAACAACAAATCAAGAGGATTATGAGAGAATGTAAATAACTACCTTGGTGTGAAGTTATGGAGTTTGAAAGTGAGAAAGAATGAAGAAGTGTGATTGTTGGCAATATATGTTCTGCAATTTGTGTTCATTTAGCGATGGTAGTCGCACTCGCCAATCCACTCGGCAATTCACCGAGAGGTCATTTATCCCGCTCTTTCTTCAAAATCTTCAACTTTCAGGGGGTGAATTCGACAGTCTGTATCAAAATCACCAAACATGTTGGCGATGCGCCGAGTTACTTTTTGAGTTCGTCGAGTTTTACAGGCTCTATACAACTCTTGTATTGAGCCAAACAACAAATCCAGTCAAGCTCGCAGACATGTTTGGCGACTTGCGAAATGGACTTTCTGGTCGCCAACATGAAATTTTCCACACTTTCCTCATTTAAACCTACATCACAACACACCATTATTCCTAAAAGTAAGATCCAAAATGTTTAAGACCTTGGGTTTCCTTCCAAGAAGCACCTTATTTACCATCATGGCACGACACAAGTCATTGCTCATGTTTCATTATTGGGGTTGGCCAGGTCCTCATTAGGCCGCCCCCTATTTCTCTGCGAGTGGAGTTTAGGCAACGCATGACTTATCAGGTCCTCAAGCAGTTGGACAGCTTCAGAATGAGACCAGATAATTCGTTTCATTCCTTCGATGCCTGCTTTCAATCCCTCCAGCTCTTTGTCTTGCTCAGTCACCTTGCGGAGAATTGCTGAGAGAATTCCCTCAATGCATTTGATTTCCTTGTTCTCATTGTTTCTTTTATTATGAGGGGGAATGTATTTATCTTACTTTTGCAATGAGTTTCGACCTTCACCATATTTCTTTTTAACTCATCAATTTGACTCATTAGTGTGGTCATCAAGAGATCCTTTTCAACCTCTTGGATCATTTTAGACATATTGTCAAGCAGCTGGACTGTTATTATATATGGCTACTTTAATGTCCCGCCTGGAAGAGGTTGATCAATCAACATCTTGTTTCTGGGGCCAAGACTTCGGAAGAAGCAATCAAGGAGGATTGTACCGGGAATTCCGTGAGTGGGGCATTGGGTTAGCAGTTCATTGAATCTTTGCCCATGTCTCATGGATCATCTCATCCTCGAATTGCTTGAAGGTTAGGCTACGATCCTGAGACATCATTACCTTTAATGGAGGAAACTCCATTGGCTCCTGAATATTTCTTGCTTTCCCTTGTTTAGATTCCGACAAATCACAAAACAAAACTAAGAATTAAGTTAGTGAACTACAACTAAGAAGAACAAAAAAATTACTAATCTGAAATTTCTCAAATAACACCACTCCTCGGCAGTGGCGCCATTTTGATTCTTATCGTGACCAATGACACAAACCTACGGTATGAGTTTCTACGATCGTCGATAATATAGTAACCCAACTAAAGGTTTGGGTCGTGTCCCAATGGAGTGGTTTTGAGAATTGATAAAAAAATAAAGTTTCGCTCTAATTAGTCGTAGCTAACACTACAAGAAAAACAGTCTCTAAGGAAGGGAAATCTAGTCCGTAAAAGTTTAAATCTGGTCTCAATTGAGCAACTGAGACCAAAAAAATATGGTCGCTACTCGTCCTAGATACTTCCGTCGCTGGTGGTCAGTAAGGACGAGGTCAAAAATCTGGTCCCTGAAATATTTTGGGACGGGAAAAACTCAGGTCATGAACTCCTTTTAGAGTCATAAATCTTGTCTCAAATAGAGCATTTATATCTTGGCATTCAGGTCATTAAACCTCTTTTTGCGACCTTCCGCAACCTGGTCCTAGTAAATTTTTTAGAGACGAGTGTACCAGCTGGTCCTAGAATACAGTTAGGTCGTTGGAGACCATTAACAATCTGGTCATAGAATAGATTTAGCGACCTTAACAAACTGGTCTTAGAGTAGTTTTAAAGATGAACAACAAGTTGGTCCTAAAATAGCTTTACAGGCGAGCATGATTTCTAGTCCTAGCTTATACATTAGAGACGAGCAACAATTCTAGTCCTAGATTGACCTTTAGAGACGATCAATAATTGTGGTCTCTAACTGACCACCATTGATCCTAGAATCATTAATATCACAAAGAATCTAAATTCATCGACAAATATCAAATTAGAGAGGGGGCAAGAAGATAGAGATAAGAGTATGATTGATTACAATAAATTGGTTAACATCCCATGATGTTCAATATTTGCTTAACAAAAAAACTTAGATAACATCCAAAGTATTGCAAAACATTCATAGCAAACTAATAATGAGTTAGTGCATCTTCTAAACTTGTTTCTTCACTAAAGAATGAACAAAAGTCTGGCAGAAAACTTAAAATTTCAATCTTTGTCAAGTGATATCTAGAAACATCAACAAAACCTGCAAGAAATAAGAAAAATCCATTAGAGAACTTTAAGATACATTAAGAAAGAATCCAACATCTTTTTTAAGAACCACAACTAAATAACATTTGGTAGAAAATGGAAATAAATGGACTGAATGAATAGCATAAAAGACAAGTTGGATTAACGACGCAGCTGGCAACAAACTGTAAAACACACAGCAGCTGCTGGTTGCAATGCTGCAGCAGTGAGGAACTTTATAATCAAAATTTATGCCATTATGCAGCTTTGCATAAAATTTTAAAAAAAAAGCGCCAGCATAAAAAAATTGAACAGTTGCGATAAAGTTCTACAATTGCCTCACCTCAGCTCGTCTCCTCGCCTAACCTACTTCGTTTAACCAAATTAAGAGTTCAAAATTAGAGAACTTTGTGATACATTAACCAAGAAATCAACATCTTTTATGACGAATCACAACTAAATAACATTTGGTAGAAAATGGAAATGAATGCATTGATTGAATAGCAAAAGAGACGAGCTGAAATAAGCTAAGATCTACGAAATATGGGATCTCATAGTGGTAAGCAGAGAATTAACCAGAAACCGCAGCAAGCTAAGGAAATTTAAAGGCAAGAGAAAGCAAGTGCAAGAATAATGGAATGTGATGCTTAAGTCTGCTATAACAAGCCCATCGACGAGTGGGACTAAGTCATGGGCAGATGTAGTAGAAGAAAAGGAGAAAATAATTCCAGCGAGGAAGGCATCTATTTGGGATGATTTTGACATCTCAAAGGTATCAAATGTTATTTTTAAGCTTGAGTATGTTGCCCCAACGTCCTATGATACATCTAATATTGTGGAGATAGAAATGGAAGACATTAGCTCAGAGATCTATTATTGAAAGGATTCAGTGGTGTGTTATGTGTTGTGTGCTCACCAGTCCTGTGCAAACATTGCCGGAAATATGGGCATTCTGAGGAAGTTTGCAGGAAGAAACAGAAACCAAAAGGTCCAATTAAGCAGGCACAAAGCATCATCCAACATGTGCAGGAAAATCAGAAGTTTAAACTAGTTGAGGTAGCATCTCCGTATAAGGCACAAACTGGACAAACCAAATCACAAGGGGGACTTTCCTTGTATGTAAGCAATAAGAAGTCACTGACTCTAACGAATACAGTATCAAAATGGGTACATATTCTACTGCACAACCAGATGAAATGTGATTTGAGTTATTATTTTCAGAAAATGGAGAGGCATCATATGTTGAGGTAACAAATATACACCTGATCGTAACGGTTGTTCGTGATTCAACTTTTCTTGCTTAATATCATGCCACGATGATACCCCAAGGAACAAATGTTACGATCACGAACAATTTTTCCCAAATGCCTTGAAAAAAGATTGCTATTTGTTCCAATCGTTCGATTATTGTAAAATGTTACTTTGAACTTCTGTCCAATTTCAAGTGAAGCAACTTCTTTGCACTTGTTGCTTCCTTGAACTCTTTTACCTTTGTAGGATTAAATGAACCTACAGTTGCATAATTTGATAAAAACTATAGCAATCAAACTCATTTCTAAGACTTAATAACATATGAATTCAAAATATCATACCTTTTTCTGTTGTTTAGAGTGTTTCATAACTTGATCAACAGATGGAGGCAATGAAACATTGGTTTGAATATCCTCTTTCTCAAGAACTATTTTTTTCATTTTTTACATTTCGTGACTAGAAGGCATGGTAAACTCGATTTGGTGCATTTAGTAGGACTAACATTAGCAAAAATAGTACTCTTGTTGAAAAGATCCCACCTCATATTCAGAAAATCCTAAAGTGGAGCTCAAAGATCCAGTTCTTTTCTCTAGTCCCTTTTTTATAGCACCTGGACCCACTAAACGTGATATAAAAGTTTATCAAAAACATGACAACACAATAGGTTTTCAAAAAAATACAATATATTTGAAAAGATCTTACTTGTTTCAATTTCTTGGGTGTATTTGTTAACTTGATTAGTAGATGTAGGAGATGAAGTATTAATTTGCATGTTCTCTTTCTCAAAAGCCATGGAGTTCTTATGCATCGTTCGTATTCCTTGACTAGTAGATATGGTAGAGTTTTTAAGTCCTTGTCCTCGTCCCTTCCCTATATAATCTGGAAAAAAAACAAATCATACTTTATAAGTGGACTAATGCATCACAAGACTTGAAATAGAAAGCTGGAAAAAATATTTATGCCTATATTCTGCATCAAACGGAAAGCTGGAAAACAATATTTTCCTTCAAGACAATTAAAATTTTTGCTTATGGTCTGAGGTAAAAGAATAAAAAATATCTTACTTGTTTCAATTTCTTTGATGTACTTTTTAACTAAATCACTTGATTGAGGCAATATACTCTTATATTATGAGGCCAAATCACAAGACATGAAACAGAAAGCTGGAAAAAAAATATTTATGCCTATATTCTGCATCAAACAGAAAGCTAGAAAAAATAATTTTCCGCACCTTCTCCTCCAAGATAAAATACAGATTATAGAAAGCTGGAAAAAATATTTTCCTTCAACACAATTAAAAATTTTGCTTGTGGTTTGAGGTAAAAGAATACAAAATATCTTACTTGTTTCAATTTTTTTGATGTACTTCTTGACTAATTAATCACTTGATTGAGGCAATATACTCTTATATTATAAGGCTCCAAATCACAAGACATGAAACAGAAAGCTGGAAAAAAATATTTTCCTTCAACCCAATTAAAAATTTTTCTTATGGTCTGAGGTAAAAGAATACAGAATATCTTACTTGTTTCAATTTCTTTGATGTACTTCTTAACTAGATCACTTGATTGAGGCAATATACTCTTAGATGGTAAATTTCCTTTCTCACCCAAAGACTAAAGCCCTCGTCCTCGTCCCTTTCCAATAGCACCAGGTGCGACAAATGTATATCTTATAGTACTCTTCATATTAGAATCGACATCATTTTCAATCTGCAATGGTTTCATCTTGAACGTGCAAAAAGAGCAAAAAAGTTAAAAATTAGACCTGAAAAAATGTTTAGTAAAGTACGAATAAAAGAAATCTTGCCATCATAACATTTAAGAATGAATATACTAACTCATAAAAGCATCTTGGTTGCTAAGGAAGATTTTCATGAGCAAAAAATACAACGAATCCATTAGCTATGATTATGACCAGTAGCTATCTATGCGTGAATTCACTATTCAGAACTTTTACAAGGAGTTACTTATCTTTTCCTAAAGTTTCATGGAGGAAATTAGTGTGTAATAATTTTGGAGCACCTAAATGGCTATTTATTTTCAGAATGGCTGCATTGGAGAGATTATATATTAAGGATAGACTTACTAAATGGGGAATCATCAACAATCAAGACTGTCCATTATGTCTCACAGGAAGAGAAAGCATGGACCACATGATCTTTATATGTCCTTACACTTCATATGCTTGAAGGAAATTATTGAATTGACAAGGTATTGATAGACAACTTCTTGGATGGAAACAAGAATTGGCATGGATGATAACCTGGGAAGGAATGGTAGCTACTGGTTGTGTTTACCAGTAGCTTAGACAGTTTGATTATTATCAGTAAAGGATGTAAGAAACTAAATTTCGAACAAGAAAACTGAGATAACTACAAAGCTAGTTGAGTAACTGTCCACAAGAAAATCATTGGGTAGTTAATTCACCAGCCAATACCCTTATCAATGTAGGAACAAAAACAGGACGCAAGTTAGCCAACCATCACTCGAGAATAAAATGGTTATCAATTAACAATCTCAACAAGTTAGTAAAACTAGCTTGGATCAACATCTTGCAAAAATACTTGCACATCTACGTTTGCCAGGAAACATTATTCCTAAAAGAAACAAATCCACAACAATTACAAGAACCTGCAACCAACACAACTAATTGTTTGAGATTTTAGTTCAACAAAAAAGAAAAGTATTTACGTATAGTAGACAAGAATGAAATTTACTCCCCATAACCTCACTTTTGAACTGTTTTAATAAGTCGATCAATAAACGACATCTTAATCCCAAAACTAATTCAAGTCAGCTATACAATCCTTCTAAATTGACCCAACACTTTTCAGTACTAAACTTAATATGTAATTGGTAATAATCAAGCTATTTAAACAATCTGACAGGCTAGCAATATTGGTAACCAATTACCACAAACAAGCAAATTATGCATAGGCATTACTTCATGCATCAGACAAATGATCAGTGTGCATATCTAATAATATATCCAAGATTAGACATTGTCCTATATTAGGTCCCAGGTTCAAATGTGATATCTTCCAAAAAAAAAGCAGCCTACTCAACCTTTTGTTCCTAGAACGAGATTGTGGAAAGTTAGCCATGGAAACGTGATGGTTCGAGTCCTAACTCCTACTCTATGAAAATTTACACAAAAAACATCAAAAAGGTCAATATTTTTATCTAAGGCAGCCATTGATTTAATAAAAGATTAAATTCTAAAGACAAATAGAAAAATTGTTTCTTTCTAGGTTAATCATGATCCTTCGTCTTTAAATATGATGAAGCGACATACATGTACACGCCCATATTTCTCTTGCTTAATAAGTTATATGGAAAAGGTATATATGTTTATAGATACAATACATCTTCAAACTATCAAATACGAAAACAGAGCAGATTATGAACCTTTTCAAATACCATATGCACTGTATTTAAATATTAATATACTTCACAAAATCGAGTAAACTTTTAGAAAGATCAACCCAATAATCTTTTACTTATTGTACATAAGGAAACTGAGCAGATTATGGAACTTTAAACCCTATTTAATTTTAGAAAAGAGGAAGAAGAAGAAGAGTAACCTGAATAAAACAAGAAAAAATGTCATCAATACAATTTATGAAAGAAATAAGCAACTCGATTAAATTAGAAGAGGAAGCAAACCTCTATTTTTCCACCGATCGAGCAGCTAATAATATGAGTAGCAACTAAGTATACACAACAAGAAGACACCGCTGCTATGGAAATCCACTGTTGTTGAGATTGGGGCAGAGTTTTGCTAGAAAAATACTATAGAGGCGACGATCCTGATGATTTGAAGAGATTACTAGGGCAAAGTTGCGACCATAATCCAGAAAATAAAGACTTTTCCTTTTATGTTTTTACTTTTCAGAAACCGAGGAGTTTTTTACTTTTTTGGTTTCTATGAAAAAAAATTGGCGCTTGAAATTTTGGTGAAAAGAAAAGCTTTTCTTATTAAGAATTAATTTATTAATTTGGGTGGAAGTATATTTTCCCGCTTAAGTCCTTCAATTAGAATTTGGGACTAGTTAATTAGTTCTTTAGGGACCGGATTTAGTATCTTCACAATAAAGTATATAAATAAGGACCAGAATATAGTATCGTCCTAATACATATATCTTTAGAGACGAGATTACTAGCTCGCCCCTAATTGTTGGTCTTAACTGACAGCTTTTCTTGTAGTGTAAAGATATTAACGATTAAAAACATAATAAATCAAAAAGGGGTTGACACAAAAGTGTCAAATATTGATTTGGGGATTTTGTCACAAGTAGTAAAAACAACAAAAATAATCATAAAATCAATTATGGGGAAGAGTTCTTGGGGTGTGACCACAATACAAGTTGAGATAAATCTTTGGGTACATGCTTTCGATAGGAAATTTGCAAGATAATAGTGACTAGGCAAAGCTTTAGATGGAAATAAGTTCCCTCTAGGGCAACTTACCCCGTTTCAAATGCGTTCCTCTCGAACACCCATTTTCCACATTAAGGCCAGCCTACGCCTTACCCCACTCACTCTCTTGAGTTGAGTGTTAGGATATTGCACTAGGGCTCACCCTCTCGTGTTGAACCTCATGTCGACCCACTCCTTAGGCCATCAGTCTAGTGGTCTTGGTTTCGTGGCCTCCCTCTCGAGTAAACCAAAAACACATGGGTGGTTTTGTACTTGCACCTACAAGCCCATTAAATTAATCCACAACCACTAGGTGAAATCACCATTAAAATACATATAACCTATCAACAAGCAAGACCCAACAACAATATCAACACATATTTGCTAAATGACACCCCAAGAATGGAGGTTTTTAGCCACACATCAAGAAATAACAAAATACACCTAAAATGATACTAAAATAAAATGGGTATAGGAAATTAAACCTTGATTTATGCAAAGGAAGAAGAATGGAGAAGACCCACTTCCAACTTGGGGAAGATGAAATCCTTCTTTCTTCAAGTTTCCAAAACCCTCTCCAAACTTGAGAGAAAATATCCAAAAAGTACAAATCTATTCTGGAAATTATAATTAATGTTCTACTCTATAAAAATTAATAACAAGTGTAGTATTTATAGACTTCAGCAAATAGTTCTGGCGGATCTTCCATTGAGGTTAGTTAGAATCGCCGATTAACTAGGCGATTCGCCCTTTGGTGTAGTTCGTCGCCGTCTTGCACTAGCCTTCAGAGTAGTCGTGTTCTGTGTCATTAGGCTGTATAATACTGCTTCGAGGAACTATTCGGTGAAGTGTCGACTGCTCATTTCATTGCATTTTTTATCCTTCTCCTTCAGGGCTTCGCGTACGGGAACAAAAGGCGGATTGCGTCCCTTCGGCGAGTGGCCAAGTGTGCTTGGCGATACGTAGGCTTCAGCTTCTTCGTTCTTTTCAGCCTCTTTGTTCCTTTTTGCGCCTAAGTGTCCATGCTTCCACCAAAACTTCAAATATTTGAAACTTAAGAGTTTTCATCATATATTGATACAAAATAAGCATTTGAGGACACTATTTCTATCAAAATAAAGCCCTAAATGAGACCAATTTGTGGACTAATTATTTGGCAATGCTTATCCCTAGTATGAATATTTCCCGCCTCATGGTGCATGTTCAACAATGAGGAGCAAAAGCTTAAGAAAATGAATAGGGAGGTGAAAAGAGCTAGAACAGATGATGGGAACTTTTCTAATGCTAAGTCTGATGGTCAAGGTAGGCCTAGAACTAAACCAAGGTATTCCGGCCAAGATTCTTCCAACACCCCTAGGATTGACCAAGAGAAGGGTAGTGGGTCTCCATTTCCCAAGTCTACTTGCTCCAAGTGTGGGAGGAGTCATTTTGGTAAGTGCGTAGCTGGCATGGATGGTTGCTATGGGTGTGGGATGGATGGGCATAAAATGAGAGATAGCCCAATTTTATGCTCTCCAATCTAGAAATGATCCGAAGTTATCTCCTCATGTCCTTTTCGGTTTGTGCTTTATGCTTTTGTAAATTTCTGGATTTCTTATCCTTTGTGAGATGTTATGTTGGACTTTGAAGTTCTTTTTAATATGCATGATGTTTAAAATAGTTTGAGTAGGCTTACTCCCAAGGGGGGGGGGATAGTGTGTCTATTGATGTTTGACGTAATCATAGAAGAAACTTATAAATCAAGTGTCAACAATCGCATGTAGTAATATAACCCAGCCTAATCGGTTGGGATCGAGTTCGAAGGAGATCTTAGTAGTTGAGAATCAAATAAAAAAGTAAAATTATGTTCTAATCAGTCATATCTATAAATATTAATGAATAAAACACACTGTATCTAAAAGTGACATGAATGTCAATTATCAATGGGGGGTTTTGTATTCAACTAGTGAACAAAAACAGCAAAATGAAGATGTGAATTAGGGAGACGAGATTCTTGGGATGTGAAAGTAATACGGGATAGAATAAACAATAGTGTAAATGCTATTGATAGTAAATCACTGAACATTTGTAACTAGGCTAGACTTTAGTGGGGGTAAATTCTATCTCGAGCAACTTACCCCAAATCAACTCGGTTTCTCTCAAACACCGAGTTGCAGCATTTAAGCATAGCCTTCACCTTAGCCCATTCACTCACTCGAGCTGAATGTGTGGGAGAAGGCCTAGGATTCACTTTCTTGAGCGGAACCCACGACGACCCAATAACCACGGGCTATCGATTTAGAAGTCTTGGTTTTAAAATCTCTTTCTCGAGCTAGACAAAAACACGAAGATGAAATCATATTTGCAACTACAATTCCATTAATTTCAAACACAACTACTAAATGAAATCACATTTAAACAGTAAATAGACTGTCAATGAGCAATACCCAACAGTAAATTTAACCTATATTCACAAAATCATACCCCAAGAATTGGAGTTTTAGCTGGACTTGATAAAGAGATAGAAATCGATACCAAAAAGAGTTTCCATCAAATGGGTACAATAAATAATGTCTTTAAACATGTCTAAGATGAAGATTCTTTGATGCCCACTTCCAATTTCTTGAAGTTGGAAGCCTTCAAAACCTTCAAGCTCAAGAACAATGTCTCCCAAAAACTCTAAGAACTAAAACTGAAAAATTCTTAAAAATGGTTTGTGAATTCTAAAACTTGAATTCAAGATACCTACTAAACTAACAATTCAAACAAGTATTTATAGTGTTTGAAAATTTGTGATGTGAAAGACAACTCGGCGCAGTTAGTCAGGATCGCCGCTGCACTCGGCGATTCCCCCTTTGGTCTGGTTCATCGCCTTTCAACTCTTGTCTTTTGTATCTTCGCATTTTGAATCATTGGGCGATATGGTACTGCTTCGCAGAATTGTTCAATGACGCGCCGATTGCTCCTGTTCATTGCCGACTTGATCTTTTCCTTCAGGGCTCAGATCACGTGAACTTTGGGTGAGGTTAAGGCCATTCGGCAACTCGCCTAATGCATTAGGTGACTCTCAGGCCTTCTTTTCCTCGTCTTTTCAGTCGTCTTGTTCCTTTTTGCGAAGTAGTGTCCATGCTTTGCCTCAAAATCCAAATACCTAATACTTAAGGATTTATATCAGTGATTGAGAAAAAATATGCATTTGAGTATACTAAATTTGTCAAAATAAAGCCCTAATTGAGTCCAAATTGTTGGACTCATCAACACCCCCAACTTAAACTGTTGCTTGTTCTCAAGTAAAACTCAAGTTCAGCAGTTGAAAAAGGATATCTCAAACAGTGCTACACAAGACGCAATCATGAATGCACACACAAGACTCAACTTACTCATACAAGGATCAATTGTGTACTGAAAGACTCAAGTTGCGACACACCATTATCAAAGAATCTCAAGCTCACTATACTTGCTTCAAATGCAAGTTCAAGCTCAACAAAGGAAATGAAATACCCTCACACAAATAATGATTACATATTTACACACAATGGTTCAATCATTTAAAGTTACAGAATCAAATGAAACGCTCACACTCACAAGAAGAACACGATGCCTACTTTGACCCATAGGTTTTGCCTGTATTTTCCAATTGACAATTGTTTCAGCTCACTCAAGATCAAAAAGGCCTTTTCAAGGCTTGTAATGGGGCTGAATGAATAGGTATGGTCATTTAGGCTTAGTGAATTTGATCCTCATGAAATGTGGTGCTCACAACATTTCCATCCCTTTTCCTTCTCAAATTCATTTGTACTCACAAGTCATCCGATTATTTACTTTCAATGGTTTGTTTGAGACCCCATTTCTTTTTGAATTTTCATATTGTATTCCACAATTTGTTTCTTTATCTTTTTCATTCTTTTCTTCGTTTTCATCACTCTTTTTTTTGTATGGAGGGGTTCCATTTTTCGTAACACATGGATAGAAGGGAATTTTCTTGCACTCCTTGACTTGCCTTCTCTTTTCACCACACCCAAACTTAGCCTTTCGTACTAAGTTGGCTATTCAATCAACCACAAATCAAGAGGATGATAGGTAGTGGATTAAGAAAGGTCATGTTTTCATCAAATTTCTTCCAAAGAAGCATAACGCTCAAGGGGTGTTCAAAAGAGGTTCACACACTCACAAGGTAGGCCACAAAAAAGGTATATGTTAAATTGTTTCACACTCTTCAAACTTGCCTAAGATCATATCAACAGATAGCCTTACTTAGTCCACCGGACCAACAGGGAAAATTCTAGGTGTTATCATGCATGGTTCACAGTAAGCTCATCACACAAGGCATCGACAACAAAGTCAAACAAGACTCCACACTTTTGCTACTGTGCAATGTTCAACTCAAGAGACTCAATTCGATAATTGGCTAGTCGCAATGAGATGCAAATAGTTCACATATTGTCTATGCAACTTTAATTGGCCTCGTTGTAGCCGCGCATTCAGTTATGTTCGATTATGAGCACTATTCAAGTCATCGATATTGATCAAAACCAATACTCAAATTTGCAAGAGAATAGCTACATTCAACACATAGAAGATGTGGCAAATTTTTTTTGGAAAGGTGAAAGTTCAAAATTAATTACATTTAAAAGCAAGGAGCCACAACTCAAACATTCCACAAAAAGCAGTATAACACAACTTAAGCTCAAAGACCAATATATAAGAAAAATAAATATGCACAAAGGTGGGCCTCATACAACCACAAACAAAAAATCATTTGTCCTCAAATGCAAATGAAAATATTCAAAATTAAAAATAAAGTAAGACATAGCGGGAGGAAAAGAGAGGATCCTATCTACAAGGTCCCTTCATTTTTCTGGGCATCAGTACCTGAAACTATCTCAAAAGCATCAACAGTGTCAGGTCCACTACAAGTGGCCACCTGTGATTCCTCCCAAAAGGCTTGCACATCTGCATAGAATCTCCAGGCCCATGAAGGAACATTAGGGTTTCATGGAATAGGTGAAATAGGCTTCCAACAAGAAGATGCATAGACTCCCCGGTCCTTCTTGCCCTTTCTTTTATCCGTCTTCCCACTAGATTTGGGAGGTATGATAGATTTGTCTTTGGATGCAACTCCCTCTACACGTCTAAGATGAAGATTCTTTGATGCCCACTTCTAATTTATAGGAGTTGAAAACCTTCAAAACCTTCAAGCTCAAGAACAATGTCTCCCAAAATCTCTAAAAACTAAAACTGAAAAATTCTCCAGAATGGTTTCTGAATTATAAAACTTGAATTCTAGATTCCTACTAAACTAACAATTCAAACAAGTATTTAGAGTGTTTGAAAATTTGTGATGTGAAAGACCAGGCGGTGCAGTTAGTTGGGATCGGCGATGCACTCGGTGAACCGCCCTTTGGTCTGGTTCATCACCTTTCAGCTCTTGCCTTCAGCTTCTTTGCATTTTGAATCATTAGCCGATATGGTACCACTTTGCGGAACGGTTCGGCGACGTGCCAACTGCTCCTTTTCATCACCGACTTTATCTTTTCCTTCAGGGCTCAACTCACTGAAATTTGGGTGACATTAAGGCCATTCGGAGACATGCCTAATGCATTAGGCGATCCCCATGCCTTCTTTTCTGTGTTTTTTGCCCTCTTTTTCCTTTTTGCCAAGTAGTCTCCATGTTTTGCCTCAAACTCCAAATACCTGAAACTTAAGGATTTACATAAGTTATTGAGACAACATATGCATTTAAGGACACTAAATTTATTAAAATAAAGCCCTAAATCAGTTAATATTGTGGACTCATCACTTATCTAGTAGGGTTATTGTGTGTTTTATGTGTTTCCATGATTTCCTTATATGCATGCCCTTGAAAATGCTTAGGTCTTGTTAGAAATAACTTATATGAATTGTTTTCTGATGAGTCCACAATTTGGACTCATTTAGGGCTTCATTTTAATAGAATTAGTGGCTTCAAATGCATATTTAGTCTCAATAACTAATGTAAATCCTTAGGTTTCAGGTATTTGGAGTTTGAGGCAAAGCATGGACACTACTTGGCAAAAAGGAACAAAACGGTGAAAAAGACGAAGAACAGAAGGTGTGAGGATCGCCTAATGCATTCGGTGAGTCGCCGAATGGCCTTAACCTCGCCCAAAGTACCAGTGTGCTGAGCACTGAAGGAAAAAGATCAAGGGAGAAGTCGGCGTGTCGCCGAATAGTTCCGTGAGGCAATACTATATTACCGAATGATCCAGAATGCGAAGATGCTGAAGGGAAAAGTTGAAAGGTGATGAAGTAACCCAAAGGGCGGATCGCCGAGTGCATCGGTGATCTCGACTAACTGCGTCGAGTGATCCTTCGCAACACATATTTTGACAACTATAAATACTACTTTAAATTTTTATCGTAGTATGCAATTTTAGAGAGAACATTTTTATTTTTTTAACTTTTCAAGTAGAGAACAATTTTGTTTACGTTTGGAAGATTTGAAGACTTCCAATTTCAAGAAATTGGAAGTGGGTGTTGAAGATTCCTCATCTTAGACTCGATTGAAGTGAATACAAATCATACCTAGTTGATGTTACTTTGATTCAGTATCATTTTCTTCCTTTTTTCTATGTCTAGCTAAAACCCCAATTCTTGGGGTGTGCTTTTGTGAATGTGGGTTAAATTTCTTGTTGGGTATTGCCTATTGTTAGTGTATTTTTTATTTAAATGTGATTTCATTTAGTAGTTTTGTTTGAATTTAATGGGATTGTTTTTGCAAATATGATTTCATCTTAGTATTTTTGGCTTGCTGTAGGAGAGAGGTTTTAGAACTAAGACTACTAAATCGATAGCGGGTGGTTATTGGGTCATCGTGGGTTCAGCTCGAGAGAATGAATCCTAGGCCCTTTCCCACACATTCAGCTCAAGAGAGTGAATGGGATAAGGCGGAGGATGTGCTCAATTGCAGCAACTCCGTGTTCGAGAGAAACCAAGTTGATTCGGGGTAAGTTGCTCGAGAGAGAATTTACCCCCACTAAAGGCTAACCTAGTTACAAATCTTCAGGAATTGACTATCAATAGCATTTATCCGATTATGTGGTTTATCCCATATTCCTATCACATCCCAAGAATCCCGTCTCCTATATTCACATATTTTTGTTTTCACTCTTTTTGTTCATTAATTGAATACAAACCCCCTTTGATAATTGACATTTATGTCACCCATTGATTTATCATGTTTTTACTCGATAATGTTTTTAGCTATGGTTAACTCTAAAGTATTTGTGCTTAACTCTTAATTCTCAAAAACCGCTCCCTTGGGACTTGACTCCAACCCATTCGGTTGGGTTATATTACTGTTGTACGATCATATAAACTTGAATCAGAAGTTGTGTCTTGATTACACAAACATCAAAATGGCGCCACTACCGGGGGGTGGTGTTACTTGGAGAAATTCGAGTTGAGTTGAATTTTGCTTTTGTTAGTCATAGTTTACTTATTTAATTTTTATTTTTGTTTTTCTTTGCATAGCCATTATAGCAGATACTTGAAACATGGCTGATAGAATTGGTGGAAAATTGGCTGAGATGAACCAAGGAGTCGAGAGGGACTTCATGTTAGCTGCACTAGTAACTCAGCTACACGATTTGACCACCAAATTATCAGAGATAAAATTCTAGTGCAAACGGAAAGGGAGGTACATACCCCCTCATGAGCGGTGAAAGTCTATAGATAGTGAGAACAGTCGTATCGAGGATACACTACTAATCATTCTCCAAAATATCACCGAGAAAGATAAAGTGCTAGAGGAGATAAAGGAGAATATTGAAGTGTTAAATAAAATTATTGGCTCTCACTCGAGATCTATCCAACTGATCGAAACACTCATGACTCACGTAGTTCCTTATCTCCACCCAAATGAGCAATTGGGGTTACCTAGTGACACTAGGTCTAACCGTAATAATGGAGTTTTAGTAAGGTCATACGTCGTGCCACAAAGTTAACTAAGGCGCTTCTTGGAAGGCAACCCAAGGTTTTATCGCTTTAAATTGTTATTATAGAAATAATGATGTGTTGATTGTGTAGTCTAAAGTAGAAAAGGTGTTTGAAAAGTGCAAAATTGGTGAATAAATAATCCAGTCGGCGGATCACCGAATTGGTTGGCATGATCGACTTGGTCCACTGTCTGGCTCAAAGTAATTTTAACTTGGAGCCTATAAAACTCGGCGAGCCCAGTAGCAATTTGGCGAGACGCCAACCTGGTCGGCGATCGCGACAAAGTCCACCGTTTGGATTCCCACGTAAATTGGAGATCCTGTAAACCTCGGCGGGATAAAGGACCACTCTGCGGGTCATCGAATAGCTCGGCTTAGGCTAATAATATCGCTGACTGGGCGAAAACTGGACGGTCTTAAAGAGAGCCAATGATTTAAATTTCAAACCCTTTCACTTTCCCTGACTTTTTACTTGCCCAAACTCACACATACACTGTAGTTTCTATATTTTTTGCATTTTTAGAATATTATTAGAGTTGATCTATGCTCGGAGTTGGATTTCATTGCCGCCAAGTATTACAAATTAATTTAATCGGCACCAAAGTTGGTTTTCCAAACCCCGAACTTATTGTCAGTAATTTGTTCTCTTATGCAAATGATATTATCGTATTGTCATGTGCTGGGCTTTCTGATAGGATTAGATTGATCAAACGCCTATCTTAATTCAAGAATCTTGCCCATTTTGTCTTGATTTTTGAAATCATGTATGCTTGTGCGTTGAAATAAATAATTTTTTTGTGGTTGTGCTTGCATGTTGTTTAGTTGGCTGAAATCGGGAGAAATATGAGTATTTCGGGATAATGAGTGTCATGGGTCTTAGTTTAATTTCACTAGTGTAGGTGTTAATTTTATTTTTAGGGGTTGCGGGGTCGAATTCGAAAAGTTGATTTGAAAATAGGCACATTGGGCCGTTTGGCGAGCTAAATCAAGCTCGCCGAACCACTCGACGATTCGTGTAATTTCCCTATCTTGCCTTTAATTCATGTTTCATTTAATAGTTGAATACTGTAACTTTCGGCGAGAAGCATAAGGTCGCCGAAAGCACTCGGCAACTCACCGAGAGTATTCCTGATCGACTTTGTCTGCACCCTTAAATCCTTGTTGCACTATAGGTTTCGGTGGACAAACCCTTGCTCACAATAATTAGTCGTCGATTCACCGAAAGGGCCCTCCCATTGCCGACTTGCTAAAACTTTTGAGCCAATTCCTTCGGCGAGCCCGATCCAGCTCGCCAAAGAGATTCGGTGACTCACCAACTGGTTCAGCGAATCTATCTTCTAATAATTGTCTATGCTTATAAGTCAATTGTTTATCACTTTCCCCGATATATTGCAGACATGGCGCGACCCAAAGTTGCAGGTAGAAACATCCCATACCGCAATAAGGCAAAATGGATTAAAATCAACGAAGGTGCAGCTGTATCAAAAGAAAAGGCTACAAAACTTTCCACAACTGGTGGGAAGGGAAAAGGAAAACGCAAGGCACCAGCATCATCAGAAGTCAGCTCTGACAGCAAAGGGATATATGATACTTACCTCACTACTTCTCAGAGTGAGGGTGAACAACAAGAAAACCAAAGTGCAGCCTCTGGTGATGATGAGTTGATAATAGTACAGAGGGATGAATTGCGATCTAAGAAACTGAATGATCCATCTAGGATCAGGAATCCTCCGCCTACCACTCATACTCTCCCAATTCCAGAGCAGGCAATGGTACTTGCACCACCAATGCAGGGTCCTCCTCCCAAGTCAATGAACATGTTAAAGACAAACGGATTAAGGACAATTCTTGAGGAGAAGCATATCTCCATAGATGGAGTGATTGATTGATATCCCAAGATTATAAGATGTCTAAAATCTCATAACTTCAAAATTTTCACAAATCCCCGTGGCTCGTATATTCCTAGATGGGTCAAAGAGTTCTCCCGCGTGTACAATGCATTGATACCACGCGGGAGGAAGCTGACAACTAAATTTAAGCCTGTTGACTATGTAGTTGTTAGGGGAAAGAAGGTGCAATGTGACTCTCTTGCTATAAATGTCGTTCTTGGATGCACCGCGACACTTGAGGAAAACTGTCAGATTATGATCAGCAAGATGTCACTAGAGGATATGAAAAAATGGTTGGCCCCGTTAATATCAGATGGAACTCCTAAGTGGCTTGAGGCTGGGGCAGTTATCGAGAAGAAGGACCTACATGTGGCAGCAAGGTATTTGTTTGGCTTCATCAGCAGAACGGTCATGCCTTTAGAGAATGAATCTATCATTCGCCATGCAAAAGTATCCTGCTTAGGTTGCCTCATCAAGGGAACAAAGCTAAACCTCGGAAGGATCATTGGTTCTGAGATGCCCATGCGTGCAAGGCATCGCCACACCTCACTTCCCTTCCCGGTATTGATCATCGAGCTATGCAGACGAGCTCGGGTGCCTAGAGATGCCAAGAAAGATGGGGAAGTGATTCCCACATCCTTTACTGATATTCGAAGGATCGTGGTAGAATATTTGAAAGACCAAGCTGAACAGAAGAAGAAGGTAGCCCCGGTGGATTCTTCCCCGGTTGTAGACATATACTTATCGCCTATAGAGGCATCTTTGCCTACTCCGTCCCCTGGGCATTCAGGTACTCCCTGTGACGTATCTTCTGATGCCCCTAGTTGTTCTGTTGTTGTAGTGCCTTCTTGACCTTCTGCTGCTGCTGTCTCCCGTACTCCGATCACCCCGGCATCATTACTTCGAATGGGACAGATTGCCTATTCTGCGGATCGTCGGGCAGCCTGGCTCGAGACCTCTATTCCTGATATGATTTAGGCTGCGTTGACTACTGCTGTGACACCCTTGAGCGCCGCCATTGATACCCTTGCGGCACTGATAGCGGTGTGTGAGCATGGTCAAGGAGCCACCAAGGAGATGACAGCTTTAAAAGCTGTCAATGCTGAGCTGAGAAAAAATTATGATTACCTGATGTCCACCAAAATGTCCATGGTTTTTTGAACAATAGAGATTCCAGATTTTCCCGAGATACCTCCATCTACCGCCGGACTTGAGGATAGAATGGAGCAGACAGTCGAGCCTGAGTATGAAGCAGATACTGATGAGGAAATGCTTGAGGAGACTAAGGGAGCTGCAGATGAGGACCTGAGTAAGACTGAAGCAGCCATGATAGATGCAACTATGCAGGCCTCCCTAGTAAATACATCATTTGTTGTCTCTAGTGGAGCTTGCTCTTCTGGGGTGACTCCAGGTACTGTGACTCATGTCTAGACCGATACACAGGGCACTGATGCCTAGACATATGGAGCGACTGCTTAGACAGGATCCCCTTTCTACCTCCCTCTTTGTCTTTATATTTTTTAATTTTTGGATATTTTTATTTGCATTTGATGACAAATGTTTTTCTGATTTGTGGTGGGGTGAGGCCAACCTTTGTGTGTTGATTATGACTATTGTTTTGTTTACCTATTTGGGCTTTGTGCTTAAATTGTGTAGACAATGCTTTTAGTGGAAGATTTGATCTTGTGGCTTCTTGATTTTAAATAGAAAATGATTTTTGACCCTTCCAAATTTTTTTGCAAATTGTTGCCACCCCTTATGCGTTGAATGTGGCTGTTCTTTTTGCAAATTTGATTATCAGTCCTGATCAATAACGATGACTTGAATGGTGATTATATTCTAACAAACATGATTGTGCGGCTACGATGAGGCCAAATGAAGTTACATAGACAATATGTGAACTCTTTGCATCTCATTATGACTAGCTAATTATCGAGTTGAGTCTCTTGTGATGAACACTGCACTCTAGCAAAAGTGTGGAGTCTTGTTTGATTTTTTTGTCGATGCATTGTGTGATTAGCTTACTGCGAACCATACATAATAACACCTAGAATTTGCCACGTTGGTCCAGTCGACTATGTAAGTCTATCTCTTGATATGATCTTAGGCAACTTCGAAGAGTGTGTGCCAATTTTCCATATACCTCTTTTGTGGCCTACCTTGTGAGGGTGTGAACCTCTTTTGAACACCCCTTGAGCCTTACCTTTGTTTGGAAGAAACTTGATGAAAACATGACCTTTCTTAAATCCACTACCCATAATCCTCTTGATTTGTGGTTGATTGAATAGCCAACATAGGCCAAAAGCCTACTTTGGGGGTGTGATGAAAAGAGAAGGCAAGTCAAGAAGTGCAAGAAAAGTTTCCTTTAACCCATGTTTTTGAAAAAAAAATGGAACCCCTCCATATAAAAACAAAAAAGGAAAAGAAAAGAAAGAAAAAAAGTATGAAAAAGTTGTGGAATAAAGTACAAAAGAAATGGGGGTTGCGAACAATCCATGGAAAGTGAATAATCGGATGACTTATGAGCACTAAAGAAAATGATGAAAGAAGAGAAAAGGAAGTGTTGTGAGCACTACATTTCATGAGGATGAAAGTCACTTAGCTTAAATGACCATACCTTTGCACTAAGCCCCATTACATGATTTGAAAAGACCTTTTTGATCTTGAGTGAGCTGAAACAATTGTCTATTGGAAAATACAAGTAAACCTATGGGTGAAAGCATGCATCGTGTTCTTTTTTGTAAGTGTGAGCGTTTTATTTGAATCCGCAACTTTAAATTGTTGAACAATTGTGTGTGAATATGTAATCATTCTTTGTGTGAGGGCATTTGAGAACTTTAATTGAGCTTGAACTTGCATTTGAAGAAAGTATGGTGAGCTTGAGATTCTTTTATAATGGTGTGTCACAAGTTGAAACTTTGAGTGTACATTTGATCATCGCATGACTAAATTGAGTCTTATGCGTGCATTCACGATTGAGCCTTGTGTAGCACTGTTCGAGACATCCTTTTTGAACTGCTGAACTTGAATTTTACTTGAGGACAAGCAAAACTTTAAGTTGGGGGTATTGATGAGTCCATAATTTGGACTCATTTAGGGCTTCAGTTTAATAGAATTAGTGTCCTCAAAATCATATTTTGTCTCAATAACTGATGTAAATCCCTAAGCTTTAGGTATTTGGAGTTTGAGGCTAAGCATGAACACTACTTGGCAAAAAGGAACAAAACGGCTAAAAAAACAAAGAACAGAAGGCCTGGGGATTGCCAAATGCATTCGGCGAGTCGCCAAATGTCATTAACCTCGCCCAAAGTTCCAGTGTGCTGACCCCTACAGGAAAAAGATCAAGTCGGCGATGAAAGGTAGCAGTCCGTGTGTCGCTGAATAATTTTGCGAGGCTATACTTTATCACCCAATGATCTAGAACGCGAAGATTTTAAAGGCAAAAACTGAAAAACAATGAAGCAGACCAAAGGGCGGATCGCCGAGTGCACCGGCGATATCTACTAACTGCGCCGAGTGATCTTTCGTAGCACATTTTTTGACAAATATAAATACTAGTTTGAATTTTTATCTTAGTATCCAATTTCACAGACATCATTTTTATATGTCTAACTTTTCCAGTAGAGAACAATTTTGCTTAGCTTTTGAATATTTGAAGACTTCCAATTCCAAGAAATTGGTAGTGGGTGTTGAAGATTCTTCATCTTAGACTCGATTGAAGTGAATATAAATCATACCCAGTTGATGTTACCTCGATTTGGTATCATTTTCTTCCTTTTTTCTACGTCTATCTAAAACCCCAATTCTTGGGGTGTGATTTTGTGAATATGGGTTAAATTTCCAGTTGGGTATTGCTTATTGTTAGTCTATTTATTGTTTAAATGTGATATCGTTTAGTAGTTGTGTTTGAACTAAATGGGATTGTAGTTGCAAATGCGATGTCATCTTAGTAATTTTGGCTTGCGAGAGAGAGAGGTTTTAAAACTAAGACAACTAAATCGATAGTCGATGGTTACTGGGTCGTCGTGGGTTCAGCTCGAGAGAGTGAATCATAGTACCTTTTCCACACATTCAGCTCGAGAGAGTGAATGGGCTAAGGCAGAGGCTATGCTTCATTGCAGCAACTCGGTGTTCAAGAGAAACCGAATTGATTCGGGGTAAGTTGCTCGAGAGAGGATTTACCACCACTAAAGTGTAACCTAGTTACAAATGTTCAGCAGTTGACTATCAATAGCATTTACCCGATTGTGTAGTTTATCCCATAATCCTATCACATCCCAAGAATCCCGTGTCCTATATTCACATCTTTGTTTTCACTATTTTTGGTCATTAATTGAATATTAACCCCCCTTGATAATTTACATTTGTGTCACCCCTTGATTTATCATGTGTTTACTCATTAATGTTTTTAGCTATGGTTAACTCTAGCATATTTGCGCTTAACTCTTAATTCTCATAAACCGCTCCCTTGGGAGTCCACCCCAACCCATTCGGTTGGGTTATATTACTATTATACAATCGTAGACCCTTGAATCGAAAGTTGTGTCTTGATTACACAAACATCATTTTTCTCATTTTCTAGTGCATTTGAATAGATTGGCGAATAGACTTCATGAATTTAGTTATGAGCATTCCTTAGTTTGGAGTTGAAAGATTTCCTCCTTGAATAAATGCTTTTTGAGAGTACATTGCATTTAAGCTCCATGAAGGAGTATTGAGCATGTTTTAGTTAGGAGATGTTAGTTATGTCACGACCCGGGAGCACCCCCTAGTCGTAACCGGCGTACTCGACCTCGAAGAGGTCTAATACAAGCCTCTTAGCATTCATTCATCACATAAACACTAAAAACCATAAGGAATTAAAAACTTTCTTTACCAAGAAAACATTTCATAATAAAAAATATAGCAAGCGGAAGACTTTCTAGACTTTATACATGATGTCTCATAACCATCTAATACTTTAGAGTACAAATTCGGGACTAATCCCGTACACAACTTAAACAATAC